>BQMB01002317.1:0-56139 GCA_027943415.1 Closterium sp. NIES-67 | reverse complement strand
ATTTAGGCGCCTCAAAAAAGGCCCGCCCCCACCCACTCACCACAAGCGCGTGGCCGTTTCTCCCCGCGGGGCCGAAGAAGACCATCTCGCCGCCGCTGCCCAGCATGAGCAGCGAGTGGAAGGCGTTCAGATGGAACGCGGTAACCGCGTTGGACACCACCACCATGGCCCGCCCCCACACGGCTGCCACATGCTGTTAGAGGGGAAGAGAAGGGGCACGAGAGAAGGGGGCACGAGGGAAGGGGCACGAGGGAAGGGGGCACGAGGGAAGGGGGCACGAGGGAAGGGGGCACGAGGGAAGGGGGCACGAGGGAAGGGGGCACGAGGGAAGGGGCACGAGGGAAGGGGGCACGAGGGAAGGGGGCACGAGGGAAGGGGGCACGAGGGAAGGGGCACGAGGGAAGGGGGCACGAGGGAAGGGGGCACGAGAGAAGGGGGCACGAGGGAAGGGGGCACGAGGGAAGGGGCACGAGGGAAGGGGGCACGAGGGAAGGGGGCACGAGGGAAGGGGGCACGAGGGAAGGGGGCACGAGGGAAGGGGGCACGAGGGAAGGGGGCACGAGGGAAGGGGCACGAGGGAAGGGGGCACGAGGGAAGGGGGCACGAGGGAAGGGGGCACGAGGGAAGGGGGCACGAGGGAAGGGGCAGGAAAGGGGCACAGGAAGGGCACGAGGGAAGGGGGCACGAGGGAACCCAGATGAGACTTGGGCGCGCACAGGGACACCACCCCCCCATGCTCCCCCCCCCCACATGCGTTCGGGAGGAAAGCCGAGCAGACAGCACGCATTGGGAGGCGGGTGTAGCGAAGGAAGCGAAGAGAGGAAGAGAGGGAATGGGAGGATAACAGGGTGGTAGGGACCGACCTATGGGCATGTTCAGACAACTGTCCAACATATACATCCTTGTCCCCCCCCCCTCCCCCTCCCCCCCCTCGTTTCAGCTCCAAGTTCTGCCCCTTGTCTCACCTTGAGCATGCTGAGAACTTGGCGACCTCAGTGTGTCCATCCTGAGAAACGGTGCGTCAAAGAAGATCACACTCGGGTTGCCCGCCATCTCCATCGCAAACACAATGCGCTTCTCCACATATGCCGACCCCACCCCGTCCGCCAGAATGTCCTGCACCAGGCAGTCCGCACGCCTCCCTTGAACTCCATCAGCTCCAGAATCTGCGCCACAAACGCACGCCGCCGCTTGTCGGGCATGTGCTTAGGCAGTGTGACGGCGGTGCGGTAGCAGGGCTCTCGCGCAGCGTGAGGAGAGGGTAGTAGAGGTCGGCGCCTCCATGTACGACGTGTTGCACCGGAAGGACGGGGCGTCCTGGGCTTGCCGTTCACCAGCAGGCGGCCGGTCAGTTGCCCGGCACCTTGCACCTGAGTGGAAGAGAGGGCAGCAGAGGAGGGAAGAGAGAGGGTAGATGAGATAGGTTGAGGCGGCTTCAAGCCAGGTCCGCACCCTCCATGTACGGTGTGTTGCCTGGACTGGCCGTGTCTTGCCTGGGCTGGCCGTTCACTAGCAGCGCTTGGACAGGAGGCTGGGTGGGCCCCTGCCACCTGAGTGAGAGCAGCGCATGCAGCACACGACAGAGGGATCACTGGCGGCTTTGGAGTCATCTCGTCTCGGCAACTCAAGTCTTGAGGAGGATGGATTCGTGAAGGAATCATACTGTGTTGGTAGCACACCAATCTCGTGGAGGTTCCAACAGACCAATTGACTGCCAGCTCGAGTGTTGGTTCATGTGTCGAGGCCGCTGGTGCACAGTCGAGTAACTCAGAAGCTCACCTGCCAGGCAGTTGCCGGGGCTCCTGCCCATCCCTCACGCCCTTCAAAAACAGTGGCTCAGCTCACCTCAATCCTCTCTTCTGAGCCGACACACACACTCCCTCTCCTCAAGCGGTCCTTAGGTATTAGCCTTTAAGTGTACATGTACAATCAGAGATGACAGGCAACATGTGGTCCCCAGCAGCACCTTCCGCTACTCTCCCTCTCTCTCTCTCCACCTGCCAGGCCAGTTGAGCAACGTAGTCTTGCCAGTGCTCCTGCCCCCCGCGAAGCCGTGATCTCCCCCGGCTTCACCCACCCGTCACGCCGCGCACCAGGCTGGGCTCACCTCGCTCCTCTCGCCACACCGCTGCCGCCCCAAGGCACTGCTGCCGCCCAGAGAGTTCGTCCAGGAGCCTCTGATTGGCTGGAAGGGGCAAGGAGCAGGAGAGGCCTTCAAAGGTGTGAGGTATGGGGAAGGGGATGTTGGACTCCATCACCGCTGCCTCTGCCTCTGCTGCCGCTGCTGCTGCTGCTGCTGCCGCTGCTGCAGCTGCTGCAGCTTGGCGGACCTGCTGCTCCTGTCCACCAAAGAGGCCCCCACTCTGGGCCGCCCTCACCAACCCATGGCAGGGATGCTCCGCTGCCCATCCCTGCATTGCCACTGTCACTGCCGCTGCTCCGCTGCTGCCCCGCCTCCCCTGCGGCTGCCACTGCCTGCCCTGCAGCAGCAGAGCTTCTTCTGCCACAGACGCCACTGAGCAACTGTTTCTGCAAACCATCCGCTGCCCTTCCCGCTGCTGCCGCTGCTGCTTCGGCTGCTTCTGCTGCTGCCTCCCCAACCTCGCCACACTCGCCCCCATTCCTGTTCCCCCAGAAACCGTCCCTCTTGACCCCGTCCTGCCCCTCACCACCCTCGTCCTCCCCCCTGACAATCACGCGCCTCATCCCTCGCTTGCTCTCACTCAGACCCTCACTGCAGGCGCGAAGCTCTTGTAGTGCTGGGCTGCATGCACAGGAGCGTGCCCGCTGTCCACACTGCAATCCCACGCGAGATCACGAGCGGCCCAGCGATCATGTACGCCATTCGAAGTTCCAGCTGAATTCCTCCATGTACGCCTTGCCAATCGCCACCCTCCCTCCCCACACAGTACGGCATGGTAGCAGGGACCGGTCCGGAGCCGGGCAGAATGCACAGGACGAATGGCCGTGCTCGTTAATCACAAGTACGTCGCTGCCCACTGGATGGGGTTGATCCAGTATAGCCAGATCCAGAAACTCGGTATAAGCACCTTCGCTACAAGCATGTGGCCGAAGAGGAACATGCCGGGGCCCATGAAGATGGCAGCAGCAAAGGCGCGGAGCGCAGCGAGCGGGCGCGAGGCGATGAATCGGATCATGGCGGCGCCGTGGATGGCTACAAGGGCAAGCACAGCGAGGAAGATGAAGAAGTGCGCTCCATAGTCAGAGAGGCTCAGCCCGTGAGGAAATACACCAGCACCGACCAATGGTCGCCTGGCGGGGGGGAACGGGGCCAACGGGAGGAGGTGGGGGAAGCATGAGAGCACGGCCACTCGAAAGCACAGCGCAGCATGAGAGCACGGCCACTCCGAAAGCACAGCGCAGCATGAGAGCACGGCCACTCGAAAGCACAGCGCAGCACTTCCCGTTCCTGTTTTACCCTAGGCAAAGTCACGCCACAGGCCGTTCCTGTTTACCCTAGGCAAAGTCACGCCCGACCCGCTCGAGCCGCTGCTCTTCGCGCAGCTATTCACCCCGCCTCCAGCCAGGCGGATGCCCACCCCTCCGTCCTCTGTTTCGCCTACACCGACGACATCTCCTTCTGGCGACCCAGCCGACTGCTCCTCGCCTTCGCGCACTTCACAGCTGCCCTCGCTGACCTTGGCCTGACGCACAACCCCGACAAGTGCACCGCCTGGTCGGCGACGCGACTGGCGCCGCACCTGCTGCCGCCGGAGGTCCCCTTCTGCACAGAGGGCCTCCGAGTACTCGGCACCCACATCGGACCTCCGAGGGGCTGCCACCTTCCTAGGGCCCAGCTCGCCTCCATGGCGTCCCCTTACCTGTCCTTGCCACCATGGACCCCCAGGTGGTGTCCTTACTGCTCCACCGGCGCATCTCTCGCCGAGTCTCATACCTCGTGAGCACGACACCCGTGAACCTGCTCCCGACTGCCGAGTGGTCCAGTGGGGGACAAGACCCCTTCTACACGCGCCTCCGGGCATGTGGCCTGCAGACGCTACGAGGGGAAACTGAAGAGCTTCGCACCTGGCCCAGGCGTCACTATCACCTTCACTAGGAGGCCTGGGCCTCACGGACCCTGCGGTGGAAGGCCCGCACTCCTTCCTGACCAGCGCCACCCACGCTCACGCCCTTCTCGCCTCTCTGCCCGCCGCTGCTGCTAGCCCTCTGACAAAAGCCCTCCGCCCCTGGCGCCTGCGTTCACCAGCCCCACCATCCCTAGGTTGACAAAAACGCATTTGCAAGTTTGCGTTTTGAGTTTAAACGCAAAAGTTTTAACGCAATACTAAAAAACGCATCAAAACGCTCGAACGCACCGCGGAATTTTACCGGGCTGACCGAAGCGAAAAACGCACACAAAAAAAACGCGCGATATCAGAAATCGAAATTGCATTTCGCCGCGCGTCGCGAATCGACAGCACATTTCTCGCGTTGCACATTCGCGAAAATTTTCACAGCGACACATAAACTTGTCAGTCTCTCCCTCCCTTTTCCCAACGTGTTTGAATTCCCAACCCATTCCTCCTTACTAGATCCAGATCTATATGTAGAGGAGAACTCGGCTCACCTTCCATGCACAGCCACGATCTACTCCTACCCTTACGTTTTAACTTCCAGCAGCTAACCTATCCGATTTCCAGCCTCTAACATGGCGTCCTCCTCGTCGCCAGTACATGCTCCTCAATCGGATGAGGGCGAGGGTTCCACCAGTGTCACCACGTTCGTCGAACAGCCCGACCATGCGATATTCAAGCACTTTAGGACGGGTGTGGCAGCGGACGGTAAGCTGACAGAGTCGCGAAAGTGTCACTACTGTCCCGCGACATTCGTTGGTGGCACGACGCGCGCCGCACAGCATTTGACGGAGTGGAACGGGATGAAGCATCGTGGCGTCCACCTCTGCCCCGCCGTTCCCAAGAAAGCTCGTGACGAGGTCAAGGCGCATCAGGAGCGAAACAATGAGTCGATGGACTGCAGGCGTCGTGCAGAGTCCTTGGCGCTGCAAGCTGTCGGCGGCGATGGGATGAGAGGCCGCATGACCGATTTTTTCGGTGATGAGCCCACGTGCAATCGGAAAGCTGCGGATGAGGCGATATGCCTCATGTTCGCGGCTCTTCGTCTGCCAGAGCACATCGCGGACAACCCCATCTTCACCAACGCCATCTCCTGCATTGGTCGTGCAGGCGCTTCCTATGTTGCCCCCAAGCGGCGGTACATAGGATAGGAGGTGCGGGGCTGCAGACGTGCCGCACGCGTGTGGAGACAGCGCTTGGCCCCATCGCCGCCAGCTGGGAGAGGGATGGCGTAACCCTAGCCAGCGACATGATGACTGATGTGAACGGGAGGCCGCAGGCAAACATACTTCTCATCAACGACAGTGGGGCAGTGTTTGTGGAGTCGATCGATACGAACATGGAGTGCAAAACGGGCGGGTACATCGCGAGCATCCTCCGCCCGATCGTGCAGCGCGTGGGCCCGGAAAACATCGTTGCGTTCTGCACCGACGGCGGCAGCAATTACGGCGCGGCGTGCAGGGAGTTGATGGCAGAATTTCCCCACATTGAGAAGGTCCCGTGCGCCACGCATGTTCTGGACCTCCTCATGGAGGACATTGGGAAGATGGCGTGGGCGCGGGCAATGGTGGAGAAGGCGGATTACATCATCGCCTTCTTCCGCAACCATCAGTTCACGCGGAACTTCATGCGCAATTGCAAGGTGGATGGGGGAAAGACGAAACAAGTTTTGCGGCCGGCCGGTACTCGCTTCGGGACCACCTACATAGCGGTGGGGCGCTTGAGTGAGGTGCGGCGGGCCTTGACGCAACTCCTCCTGAGCAACGAGTGGAAGGATTTTGCTGCTGTAGGGGCGAGGAGGGCAGCGGCAGAGGTGTTTAGCACGGCGGTCATGGATGGTGAGTGGTGGAATGTGGCTGAAGCTTTCACCCACCTCATGCAGCTGCCATTTATGGTGATGCGGGCCACGGATTCGTCGACGAAGGGAATGATGGGTAAGATTTACGACCTCATGTTGCAACTCACCGTGGACATGGATGACATGCTCGACAAGCGTGGGGAGGAGTTCCTGAACGAGGACGAGGCGGAAGAGATCCGGGGGTTGGTGAAGAAGAGGTGGGATCAAGACTTGGCTTGCCCCTTGCACGTGGTTGGCCGGATGCTCAATCCGGCCAACCAAACAGAGGGAATCTTCCGCAAGGATAAGGAGTGCACCACTGTTTTGAAAAAGTTCCTCTCCACCCACTTCGACCGGCGCATGGTCACCCTCCCGAATGGGAGGACGGTGAAGGAATCAGTGGTGCTTCAGGACGGCCTCACCGACTTCTTCACCATGCGCGGCAGCTTTGGCCTTGCCGAGGCAATCGCTGACCGTGAGTTGGTGAAGGCGGGAGAGATGGACATGGTGCGGTGGTGGACTTGGCATGGCACCGACCATCCTGCCCTCACCGCCCTCGCTTGCCGTGTCCTCACACAAGCCGTCTCTGCAGCCGCATGCGAGCGCAATTGGGCGGTGTGGGACTCAGTCCACACCGCCAAGCGCAACCGCTTGGGGTCGGAGAAGTGCCGGGATTTGGTGTACGTGGCCCACAACTGGCATGTGGTCCACAACTGGTACAAGAAGGAGGAGGGGCTTGGGGTTGTTGCTGGGAACATCCCCGAGCCCCCCATGCCAGAGGGATACAATGTGCTCGAGGAGGAGGCGGAGGAGGGGGAGGATGATGTGCTTGAGGATGAGTATGAGTAGGATAGATGTACAAGGTCGGATGGAGGAGGCATAGATGATGGACAGAAGATAGGTAGTCAGGAGATGTGGCGGCGGAGGAGGGGGAAGATAATGTGATGGATGATGAGAATGAGTAGGGGAGATGTAGAAGGTCGGATGGAAGAGGCATAGATGATGGAGAGGAGATAGGTAGTCGAGAGATGTGGCTGTGGATGTGTGTCCTTAGCGTGATGTTAATGTGAAAAGAAAATTTCTGCTGTCCCCTCCTCACCCCTCTCCTCCCCCTCCCCCCACCCCCCCTATATCCCCTGCCCGGGCAAAAATTTCCGCCTGCCCGGGCAGGCGTTTTCCAAGCGTATTTGAAGCCTAAAATCCTACGTTTTGCGTCCTGAACGCAAACGTTCCAAACAAAACGCAAAAACGCGGAAACGCGTTTATGCCAACATAGCACCATCCTTCATACCTGCCTGACAGAGTGTGAAGCGACGCTTCCGCCGCGTGCCCTTGAGCTACTGCGGTCGGAACGCGCCGAGGCGTCCGATGTACCCTTGCAGCACCGCCTATCTCTGGAGGTCCAGGCGGCCCGCTATGCCGACCATGTGGAGGCCAGCCGCAGCATGGCGCCAAACCCCAACAGCGGCCATACGCAGCGCCTCTTCTCCCTCACGAGGTATGGCGTGGGGGACTGGCTCCTGGCCATCCCCCTGTTCCCCTCCCTCCGGCTTGCGCCCCCGCACGTCGCGATCGCCCTAGCCTTTCGCCTGGGCCTCCCCTTCCCGGCCCCGGGGGTCTGCAACTGGGCCAAGCGGGTGGAAATCCCCGACCCCCGGCTCCCGAATCACCTGTTCTGCTGTGGGACGGGGCACGGGCGCACTGACACGCACAATGCACTTCGGGACGAGTGCATCCGCATGGCGCGGGATGCACAGTTCATCATCGTGAAAGAAACTGCCATCTACACCCCAATTGGCGACCAAACCACTGAATTGGCAATCCGAGACCGAGACTCGGGTGCTGTATGGATCTGTGACGCCACCGTCACCGACCCAATCAGCAGCCGCGGCCCCCTGGCACGGAAAGGGAGGGGGTACATGGCGCGCGAGCAAGCGGACAAAAAGATTGACCACTATCACAACCGCGCGCCATACGTCGGCCTCTTCCCCCTCGCCGTGGAGACCTATGGGTGCCCCTGTTCCGAGGTGCCCGCATTCCTGCAGCTCCTGGCCAACACCGTCGCCCGCCGCCTCTTCAATGTGGACCCAAGCTCGTACCAAGCAGCCAAACTGCTCAATCAGTTTCAGCAGCGGTGGTCAGTCACCCTCCAGTGCAGGCAGGCCCTCTCGTACCTCGGCAAGGTGAACGAAGCCTCCCCGCTCGAGGGGCCCACCCTTGGGGCGCCGGACGAAGGCATGACCCTCGGGGACTGCTTCATCGTCTTGGAGCCCATAGGGGAGCTAGCGTAGGCTAGCGGGGGGGGAGGGGAGGGTTTAGGATGCATGCTTGTACCTGGCCCACTTGCCTAGCTCTGTACACAGGCTCCTAATGAATACAAAGGACTGCTTGCGAGAACTCAATCCAAGTACATTTCTATGAGAACCTGCCCCACACACGTCAACCAGCCCAGCGATGAGTTGAGAGAGCACGCAGGAGCGCGTGCAAAAGAAGTGCACGTTACGGTGCCTGATGCACCTTTGATCACAGATTCACCCTACGCACCTCAACAATGGAACTGAGCAGCCCCGCGATGAGCTGTGCGAGCACACATGAGCGTGCAGAAGGAGCGCGCTGCGGTGCTTGAAGTGCACATGTTGCTCCAGCATGAAGCCCGGCAGCACAGCGGACTGACTGACGCCTCGCCCTACCCGTTGCCAAGCTATTTCCAGCTTCGCGTCACAAACCAACCACGCAGTGATCCAAAAGCATTATCAGCACCCTACGCACCTCGACTATAGAGAGTGGTAAGCTGGCGATGAGCTGTGCGAGCACATATGAGCGTGTGCGGAAGAAGCGTGCGCTGCGGTGCTTGAAGTAGACCTGGCGCTCCAGCATGTAGCCCGGCAGCAGGCTGACGTTGTTGACGGTCATGGTGATCAGCGAGATCTGCATCACGCCGCGCCGCAGATTCAGATGCGCAAAGGACGGGGGGTCTGCTGGGAGCTGGAAGAAGTCGAAACCCACGAATAGGCCCAAGAGGGTGACCTGGGGAGAGGGGGAGGGTGGCAGAGAGGATGTTTTTAAGATCGTGAGTGGACGTTGGACGTTGGTCAGCACTGCCACCGCACAAGAAGCAGCCGCACATGAAGAACAACTTCTCGAGCAGTTTACGGGCATCCCTACTGCATCACCCCTTTCGCTCACCAGCAGCAGGCTCACAGCAACGAAGCTCCGATTCCTCAGGCTCGCTTTGAGATGAGGTTTCGTTTGTGCTATGTACGATTCTCCCAGAGTACTCTCGCCAACAGACCTTCCACTCACCAGCAGCAGCCGCGCAGCAATGAAGCTCCGGTTCCTCAGGTTCACTCTCAGCTGCCGCTGCAGCAGCAGCTTGAACTCGGGCCACGGCTCCAGAATGAGCTCCTTGCTCAGCAGCTCCCTATTCGCGCCCCCCCACAGCCCCGCCATGGCTGCTGCCCTCGACGCCGCAGCCGCAGCTGACAGGTTCATGGCTTTAAGTGCCTCCACGCCCATTCCTGGGAGCTGCAGGAACGCCTTGCTGCTGAAGCTGCTGCGGCCTCGCAGTGCTGCGAAGCTGAGGGTCTTGAAGGCGGAGGAGATGCCGCGGGGGATGGCCCGCGGCAGCGACTGGATTCTCAGCGCTGGCCTGCTGCTCTTGCTGCTGCTCGCTGCTGCTCCACGCTCCCCCCCAACATCATCCCCCCCAGGCCCTGAACCTCCACCATTAGGCCCTGACCCCGAGAGACTGGAACAAGCGAGGAGCCCGGCAGTGCAGTCAACTAGAGGAGCGCGGCTTTCATCAGCATTGTCATGGCCGGCTACGGCAGGGCTGCCCATGCCATTACCCTGGGTGCTAGAGCCCAGGCCTGCAGCAGTGGTGGGCGTGGGGCGAGCAGCAGTGGGTGCTTGGGGGAGGCCTGCCTCGAGGTCCAAGTCCAGGTCATCGGCTGGCTGCGCGCGAGGCAGCAGCTGCTCGCTGTCCTGCTTCGTAGCGTCTGTGCTGGCAGCGGCTTCAGTGGCGGTGCCCTGGGTGGTGGTGTCTTTTGAAGTTGGTTCCTGTGTGGTGTCACTCTGAAAGTGGAGAAGACGGGGATATGGAGTGGTTTCTAAGTCGGAGAAAAACGTGGAGGGGGAGAGGGGTAAGAATGTGGCAAGCAGGGAAGAGCAGAGGGAACGGGTCCGGCTGGCGACAGAACCAAGCGAAGTGTACATGGAACAGGAGGTAACGCTACCCTCAACCCTCAATCCTTCATATAATCCACATAACAGCCCCCCCCGGATGTGTGACTATAAGGAGCGGTCGCTGCAGCTTCAGGTACAGCCACGTGGAGCTGCCCCTTGACTCCTCCAGCATGTCCATGAGCCCCCCCATTCCCCCCCACCCCCCACCCCCCCCTCAACCTCCGCCTATGGAAAGACCACCTCGCAGTGCTCACCGCCTGTGTGACTATAGTGAGCGGGCGCTGCAGCTCGAGGTGCAGCCAGGCGCTGCTGTCCCTGAGCTCCTCCAGCATGCCCATGAGCTCGTCCCCCGGCACTTCCCCCCCCGCATAGCTCGCATACTCCATTTCACCCCTCTCCCCCACCGTCACAGCCACCACCACATCCCCCACACACACTGGCCCTGTTGCCTCCACCCCTTCTTTCAGATGCCCTCCCCCCCCCGCCCCTTCAAAGAAGACCCGCGCCTCTGTGACCACCACTGCTTGGTAGGGGTGTGGCGTTGCTTCTCCTTTGCTCTCCGCTGCTGTGTTCTTCTGTTCCTCCCCATTTGACTCCCCGCCATCCAGGGTTGACAGAGCGTCGGGTGCCACGTCAGCGAGGGCACAGCGGACGCGGGAAAGGACGTGGCGCGCCGGCCCAGAGATCCAGAGGAGGAGGAGAGGCGCGGGAGAGCTTGTCACACGAAGAATGTTCTTGTAATAAGGAGACTTCTTATATGCCCGCACTGTTGGCAGGGGAAGAGGGATAAGCACTTGTGGAATGAATGATGGTATGGGGGGCGAAACATGGTAAGTTCGAATTGCACCAAGTGGGGGGGAAGGGGCCGGAGGGGGGAGGGAGGGGGAAGTTTATGGAGAGAATAATGCATGAGGTAGCGGATTCAGGTAAAAGCAAACGACAGGAAGTGTTAAATCCCCAACACTAGCTTCAGAGTAATCATCCATAGGATCCTCAGCCCAGCTAAATGGTTGGCACGACCGTCGACTAGACCATTGATGACAGCGGCAGCATCAGCGCTACACTACCCAGTCTCCCTTCCAGCACTCACTCACGAAACCCTTCCTCCACGTACCAAATCCGGCCAGCAGCAGCTTCTTGCCCGCTCTGAGCCACCCCCATCCGCCATGGTGACAAAACAGAGCACACTCTCTGACCACCTTTCACCCTCCCACTCACCCATCCCTCCCACTCACCCATCCCTCCCACTCACCCATCCCTCCCACTCACCCATCCCTCCCACTCACCCATCCCTCCCACTCACCCATCCCTCCCACTCACCCATCTTTCCCACTCACCCATCCCTCCCACTCACCCATCCCTCCCACTCACCCATCCCTCCCACTCCCCCAACCCCCCCACTCCCCCATCCCCCTCATCGCACCGAATCCGTCCAGCAGCAGCTTCTTCTTGCCCGATCGGAGGGCCCCCCCCCCCTCCGTGGTGACATGCTGCAGGTACTCCGGCACCGACATGTGCAGCGGCTTCAGGTACCTGGGTAGGGTAGAAGGGGCAAGGGGAAGCGGGGGGGAGGAGCGGAGATGAGGGGCAGAGGGATTAAAGAGGGGATCAGCTCAAGGTGCTCCCTCCATCGTGGTGGTCACATGCTGCACGCACTCCGGTGCTGACATGTGCACGGCTTCAGGCACCTGAGGGCGGGAGGGGGAGATGAGGGATCGAGGGGATTGAGGGGAGGGAAGCTCAAGGCCGTCTGTGGTGACATACTGCAGGAAATCTGGCCACAACAGAAGAATGGTCTTCTCAATTGGGCCCCCCGAACGCAGTACCAAAGCACGGAAGCCGCCCTGCTTTTCACCATTCATTCATACAGCACCCTGCTGGTGGAGCCTTTGAGTCGACTCAAAGCACCACCTGCTGGTGGACGTGCCTAAGAGCCGCATGGCAGGGCGGGGCCCTTGAAAGACAATGCGCCCCTCATTGAGCACAGGAACACAGGGCAAACCAGCACAGCACACACAAGAGTCTTGAAGCACAGGACTCACCCCAGCGCCTGGAAGTGCCTGAGAGCCGCATGGCACGGCCCCTGGAAGACGATTTGGCCCTGGTTGAGCACGATGACCCGGTCGAAGAGGGAGAAGACGGCCTGAGTGGGCCACTGCAGTGAGCACAGCACCGCGTGCTGCCGCACCTGGTGCATTCGTTGAGGAAAGGGAGGAGAGGGGAGGGTCGGAAAGGGTTGAGGCGCTTCATAGCTGGCAGAGCACGATGGTAAGGCCAGAAAGGGAGATGAAGGCCAGGCCTGTGCGGGCCACTGCTGCCGCGAGCGCAGCGCCGCATGCTGCCGGGAGTGTTGTGTGTTGAGTGCTGACGCTCCTGGAGTGCACGCGAGTGGGTGTGTTGAGGGGGACGGCGAGAGGGGTGGCAGGAAAGAGGGGTCAGTTCAAAAGAAAGAGGGGTGGGTTGGATGAAAGAGGGGTGGGTTGGATGAAAGAGGGGCTGATTGGATGAAAGAGGGGCTGATGAAGGCGTGACTCTTGGCCAATAGAGGACGTTTTTCCACTTGATACTTGAATGTACATGAAACGAAAGAACCGTCCATGCCAACGAATATGGCAGAACAGGGAACAGCGTGGATGTGCTATCCGGCAGGGGCATGTGCTGGGAGGGCCCAAAGCCAAGCGCAGTCACACACACTCACAAACACACACACACGCACAAACACACACACGCCCCCACACCCCCTCACCTGGGCGTGGGTGCGCAGCATGGTGAGAGTCTTGTGGGTGGAGGGCCCGTCGTACACCTGGCTGATGCGGTCAAACAGCAGCACCTAGGGGAGGGGGAAGAGGGGGGCGCATGGATGAGAGTTGGGCTATCGCATTCAAACGTTGTACACCTGACTGATGCGGTCAGACAGCACAGCAGCACCGGCTGGGGGGGGGGGGGAGGGAATGGGGGAAGCTGGTACAGGGGGCTTGTGGGACGTGCGCACATGGCTGGTATAGGGGGCTCGTGGGACGTGCGCACATGGCTGGTAGGGCACGTGGGACGTTCGCACATGGCTGGTACAGGGGGCACGTGGGACGTGCGCACATGGCTGGTGGAGGCCCAGTAGTAAGCCGAAGCCCCAGTACACAAAACCCAGCTTGGCACTACTCCTTTGCAGGGAATGGCATGACACTACTAAGTCGGCTAAGTGGGGTCCTCCTCTAAGTGGGGTCCTCCTCTAAGTGGGGTCCTCCTCTAAGTGGGGTCCTCCTCTAAGTGGGTTCCTCCTCTAAGTGGGGTCCTCCTCTAAGTGGGGTCCTCCTCTAAGTGGGTTCCTCCTCTAAGTGGGTTCCTCCTCTAAGTGGGGTCCTCCTCTAAGTGGGGTCCTCCTCTAACTGGGGTCCTCCTCTAAGTGGGTTCCTCCTCTAAGTGGGGTCCTCTGTTACAGATAGGCTGCAATTCAGTTGGCACAACTTTGTGTGTTGACAATTTGTTGGTTTTAGGGATATGCATATTTGCTAGGTTGGGTGTAGCTATGTTTTCATCCCCAACCTATCCCAACCCAATCCATCCCAAATCCCCACGATTTGGGAGGATTCCCTTGGGATTCCCTCCGATTCTCCCTTATCCCTTCCCATCCTCTCCGATGCTCGGTACTTAAGGATGTATGCTCTTGCTCATTTCTTCAATCAAGTTGTCAGTTTCTAACATGGTATCAGAGCTCGTTTCCGCCTAAGCAACTCCTGATCCTCTCGCTCTGTTGGAGCTTTGCATTTGCGTCTTACGACGCAAAAGTTTTTCTAGCCGCCTAAAATCTGCGCGGCGCTTCTCTTCGAGCTGCCGCCCGTCGCCCCGCATCTGCGCGGCGCTTCTCTTCGGGCCGCCGCCCGTCGCCCCTCATCAGCTCGCTGCACGTGATCGGGCTGAGCCCGTCACCCCACATCTGCTCGTCGCACGTGATCAAGCTGAGCCCGTCGCCCCGCATCTGCTCGTCGCACCTGATCGGGCCGAGCCCGTCGCCCCGCATCTGCTTGCCGCACCTGATCGGGCTGAGCCCGTCGCCCCGCATCTGCTCGTCGAAGCTGAACGGGCTGCTGCCCGTCGCCCTTGCAACAGCGGAGGGTGCAGCGACGAAGCGGACAAGGGGACAGCGGCGAAGCGGAAAGGGGGCAGCAGCGCAGCGGAACAAGGGGGGGGGAGGGGGTCGCGGAGGAGTGGAATTGCAGCGGCATATCTACATTCCATGTAGATTTTCCGACGATCAGATCTGCTTCTTAATCCGCCATTCTCGCTCTCCGAGTGTTGAAAATCGACAAAGGAAAATCCAGTTTTCCGAAGTGCCTATCAGCGACTTAAGAGCTGCGCTCCGCGCTGTGAAAGGGTCCTTGCAGCATGATGGCATGGAAGACTCAGGGCACAGCCATGGATACCCCCAGTCCTAATGTTCATCTGAACCTATTGTTCCCGGACCTTCCTATGATCAATGGTACCAGTTCCAAGTACTCGACGCCTGCACATACACCATGTAAACCACTTGAATTCGTCCTGGACAATGGTGCAACCCACACAGTAGACTTGAGCATTTTACCCCGTCGGGTCGCGGGTACCCGACCCGACCTGACATTTTGGCCGGGTCGGGTAATACAATTCTGACGAATTACCCGGCCGGGTCGGGTCGGGTAATCGCGCCGGGTAATGCGTACCCGTTACCCGGAAATTACCCGAAATGTCGGGTAATTTATTACCCGTCGGGTAGTGGATGCCCTACCCGACATCGGGTTTATTACCCGACATCGGGTTGTGGGTACCCGACCCGGTTTCGGGTCGCGCAATTACCCGAAGCCAACCAGCGCGTTTATTTTTGCGCTGGTTGGGAAATTTCGACCATGAGGTCGAAATTTTCCGCGACTGTTTTTCTTCTCAGTTGCGTTCAACCTAAGCCTACCCTACCATGCACCAAGGAGCATTCCACACCGGTCGTACTACAAACCGCTCCTTGTTTTATCAAATCCTAGGGTAATGGAGAATGCAAGGGCTACTCGGCGTTCTTTTCTGCCTAGCCGTCCGTTTTAGGGTTCCGTTTTTTTAAGTTACACGTGCGTTTAGGGATTGACGGACAGGAGGGTCATGGTGCTACTATACGACAGTTGGGACGGGGTGTCTATGGCTGACCAGATCTGATCGCCGAAGGCGGAGGCGCCACGGCTGAGGAGGGGGGAGCGCAGGCCAGCAATCCCATACAAGGCGCATCCCTTGGAGCTCTCCCCGTACCCGCACAGGACCAGAGCTTAGCTCTGGGGAGTGGGGTTCGTGGGGCCGGAGAGGAGGCGAACATGCAAGCGGTGGAGCCCGGTGAGGGGGGCGCTCTGCCACGTGGGGGAGGATGGCAGCAGGTTGGGCAGCGTCCCAGTGGTGGTGGTGACCAGGATTGGCAGCCGGGCGCCGACGACGTGGTGGATCTCTCAGGAGAGGATTTATCCCCTGCCACGCAGGCGGAGGTTCGCCCGAGAGGCGCAAACCAGGGGGGCCGACCCCGAGGGCGTCCTAGGGGCCGGGGAACGGCCGTTCAGGGGGGGGTGCGGGAGCAGGGCGGCGTGCTGCGCGCGGCCGTCCCAGAGGGGCAGCAAGGGGTCTTGGGGCAAACAGGAGCAAATGAACTGTTTAATTCCCCTAAACCAGAAGAGCGCAGTCACAGGTGTCTGAGATGCATTCTCATCAGGTTCTAGCTTAGAGTAGCATTTTCCGCTGAATTTTACAGCCACCTAGGGATAGTCGGGTAATATTACCCGACTTTAATTGAAATCACGTCGGGTATACCCGACCCGCCACACGGGTAACCAATTACCCGGTATTAAAATGCCGGGTCGGGTAACGTACCTCCAAACATTACCCGGAAATTACCCGACCCGACCCGACCCGGACCCGATTGCGGGTAGGGCAAAACCGGGTCGGGTCGGGTAATTACCCGGTTTTGCTCATTTTTACCACACAGTCCTCCGGGACAAACAGTCCTTCAAACCATTCCAAGCACCTATTCCTCTCCTAGGCGCTGACTCCAGCTTCACCACTATTGTTGCCCATGGTTCATCCACTCTTCCATGCCCAGCCTTACCATTAGGCTCAGTCACTGGTATCTGCGTGCCTACTCTTCGGCACAATCTACTCGCCGAGCATGAGATTCAACGAGCAGGGGTAACCACCATCTTCCCAGCTCACTCGAATCACTGTGATCTCCTTGATCCAACCATCAACACACTCCTTGCATGCTTCACACTGACGGCCAACAATCTTTACACGCTCCAAGTATCTCCATCTTCCACTGAGGCACACTCTACCTCCATCACATCATCGTGCTCCTGCCGTCAGCTCACCGACCCAACCATTCTCTACCACCATCGTCTGGGGCATCCCAACTTTCGCATGCTTTCCGAGCTTGCATCCAAGAAGTTGCTTCTTCACTTGCCCGAGACACTTCCTCCACCCTCCACTTCTCCTGCTCCTCCATGCTTGGACTGCGCACAAAGCAAACTGCGCCAGCTGCCTCACCCTTCTTCACCCTCCGCTGCAGCCGCCCCGCTTGACCTCGTCCACATGGACGCCTGGGGCCCGGCTCCAATTCGCTCTCGCGACGGACACTCCTACTTCCTAGTGCTCGTTGACGATCACTCCCGCTATGCGTCCGTTCACCTACTCTCCTCCAAAGCAGCTGCTTCATATCTCGTCATCGCATGGGTTCGACAAGCCCAAAACCATTTCCGCACATCAGTCAAGTGCCTCCATTCCGATGGCGGTGGGGAATTTCGAAGTCATTCCCTTCAAACGTTCTGCGCCTCCCAAGGCATTCGCCAATCCTTCACCCTTCCTCATAGTCCGCAACAGAACGGCATTGCCGAGAGTCGCAATCACACCCTCGTGCAAATCGCGCGCTGTCTTCTCACTCACGCTGGTGCTCCACCTTCTCTTTGGAGCTACGCACTTCTCCATGCCGCGCTGCTTTACAACCTTCACCCTCACCCTCTTCGGACTGGCATCACTCCCGCCGAACTGTGGATCGGTACCAAGCCAAGTGCCCGTCCTCTCCGCGTATGGGGGTGTACCGCCTACGTCCTTCTCAACCCTCAAGAGCGTCGCACCCATGGCGGCAAATTTGCACCAAAAGCTCACCCATGTGTCTACCCCAGCCACAATCTGGACTCCCCCGACTACCTCTTTCTCAATCCCTCCACCAATCAGCTCATTCGCACCCGCGACGTCGCATTTGACGAGAGTCGCCCGTTTTACCTCTCCTCACCACCCGCCACCGCTCCACCTTCGCTTGTGTGGGCCGATTTCAACACTTCACCCTCTCCAACTCCTCCCTCTGTCGCTGCCCTCGCAGCCCCCTCACTCTCACCTCTTCCATCTCCTTCCACTCACTCTCACCCCCCTTCCCCCACCGGCTTCGTTGCCCCTACACCTCCCCGTGCACCCGCTTCTCCTCCACCTCCCTCTCCTTCTGCACCCCCTCCTGCGCCTACACCTCCATCTCCGCTTCTGCCTCCTACCTCCCCCTCTTCTCTGGAATCCCTTGTCACCTATCGCCCCCGCCGCCAGGGGCACTCTTATGTTTACGTTCCACCTCCTCCCCCGCCACCTCCCTCCTCTCCTGTCCCTGTTGCTCACCGCACCCGCTCTCATGGTCCCGCTCCGCCTCTCGCCCTCTCTGTTCGCATCTCCCTCAATCCGCCTCCTCCTGCCACGGGTGCATCCATGCCCAACCTCTTGGAGGATAGGCATGAGGAGCTGATTGAGATCAATGCTGCCATCCGTCAGCTCTGCTATCGCTTCCCCGATCTTGCCGACGCTCCAACTCTCAACTTCTCAGAAAATCCATCCATCCCGACCCCGAACTCGTATGATGAAGCCATCTCCGGGCCACACTCTCCTCAGTGACTCGCAGCCATGATCGCAGAGTGTGAAGCATTCGTTTATAACAATTCTTTCACGGACGTCTCTCCTCCGCGAGGACTTAACATTGTCTGTGGCAAATGGGTTTTTCGCGTCAAGTAGCTGCTTGGCGAACTCCCAGTCTTCAAGGCACGATACTGTGCAAAAGGCTTTACGCAGAAGAAGGGCCTGGACTTCTTCGACACGTTCTCTCCGACGACCAAACTGCCCACGCTACGGACCATGCTAGACATCGCCGCTCGATGCAACTTTGACGTTCACTCCATGGACGTCTCTGCCGCATTTCTCCAAGGGGATCTCCCCGAGGACATCTACGTGGAACGTCCTCAAGGGTTTCCCTTGCCCTTTCCACCCGGCACCGTCTGGAAGCTGAATCGACCAGTCTACGGATTGAAGCAGGCTCTTCGAGAATGGCACAAGAAGCTGAAGGCAACCCTCAAGTCATTCGACTTCCACCCTTCGTCAACCGATCCGAGTCTCTTCATTCGCAAGAACGAGAACCCGTTCTTCATTCTCGTCTACGTTGACGATATGATTCTCGTCTCCAAAGACTCCGATCAGCTGGCAGCTGTTAAGCAAGCTCTTGGGGACGCTCTCGCCATGAAGGACCTCGACGAACTCAAGAACTACCTTGGGATGGAAATCTCGCGGGATCGCGAAGCTCGAACCATCACTCTCTCTCAAGAGTTCTATGTGAACAACGTCCTCAGGCGTTTTGCCATGGACAACGCCAAGCCAGTGGCCACTCCCCTTCCCTTGCAGCATGATCTGACCGCTCCATCAGTTCCATCGCCTGAGCCTTGTGATGAGGCATACCCCGAGCTTGTCGGATCATTCACCCTTGGCAGTGGTGTCATCAGCTGGCGATCTACACGCTCATCATCCGTCTCATTGTCATCCTACAAAGCTGAGCTATACGCAGGCACCATGGCAGCCCAAGAAGCTCGATGGCTTACCTACCTCATGGCTGAGCTCAGGTATCCTCAGCAGACCCCGACTCTGTGGTGTGACAACGAGAGCACCATCTACCTCACCAAAGACCCTGTCTTCCACCAACGAACCAAGCATATCGAACTGAGACACTTCTTCATGCGCGAGCTCGTCCAGCGAGGGCAGTTGTGTGTCAAGCATATTTCCTCTGACTGCAACCTTGCCGACTTGTTTACAAAGGATCTTGGGTGACGTGATCACTATCGTCTCCTCCGTACCATGGGACTTGGCGTACCTACGGCTTCCGACGTTGCAGCCTAGGGGGTGTGTAACAGATAGGCTGCAATTCGGTTGGCACAACTTTGTGTGTTGACAATTTGTTGGTTTTAGGGATACGCATATTTGCTAGGTTGGGTGTAGCTATGTTTTCATCCCCAACCTATCCCAACCCAATCCATCCCAAATCCCCACGATTTGGGAGGATTCTCTTGGGATTCCCTCCGATTCTCCCTTATCCCTTCCCATCCTCTCCGATGCTCGGTACTTAAGGATGTATGCTCTTGCTCATTTCTTCAATCAAGTTCTCAGTTTCTAACATCCTTCTTTAAGTGGGGTCCTCCTCTAAATGGGATCCTCCTCTAAGTGGGGTCCTCCTCTAAGTGGGGTCCTCCTCTAAGTGGGGTCCTCCTCTTAGTGGGTTCTTCCTCTCAGTGGGGTCCTCCTCTAAGTGGGTTCCTCCTCTAAGTGGGGTCCTCCTCTAAGTGGGGTCCTCCTCTAAGTGGGGTCCTCCTCTAAGTGGGGTCCTCCTCAAAGTGGGGTCCTCCTCCAAGTGGGTTCCTCCTCTAAGTGGGGTCCTCCTCTAAGTGGGGTCCTCCTCTAAGTGGGTTCCTCCTCTAAGTGGGGTCCTCCTCTAAGTGGGGTCCTCCTCTAAGTGGGGTCCTCTAAGTGGGGTCATCCTTTAAGTGGGGTCCTCCTCTTAGTGCGTTCCTCCTCTAAGTGGGGTCCTCCTCTAAGTGGGGTCCTCCTCTAAGTGGGTTCCTCCTCTAAGTGGGGTCCTCCTCTAAGTGGGGTCCTCCACTAAGTGGGGTCCTCCTCTAAGTGGATTCCTCCTCTAAGTGGATTCCTCCTCTAAGTGGGGTCGTCCTCTAAATGGGTTCCTCCTCTAAGTGGGGTCCTCCTCTAAGTGGGGTCCTCCTCTAAGTGGGGTCCTCCTCCTCTAAGTGGGGTCCTCCTCTAAGTGGGGTCCTCCTCTAAGTGGGGTCCTCATCTGAGCAAGCTCCTCCCTTCTAGTCTCACCGGGTAAGCCCCGACCATGAGTTCAGCCGCAGTCAGCCGGTGCACCTCGTCCCTGGAGAGCCTGCCCGACCCCACCTTCACTTGGGCCCGCCTGGTGAGCCCAAACATGGCTTCCCTGGACGCCACAAGTGGGTCGTCGCCACGCTCAATGCTGGCCCTCAGCGCCTTGCCCAGCATGGGGTGCTGCAGCAGCTGCTGCACTGACAGCGGGAAAGAGCACTGCCGCGCAAAGGAGAGCGTCTCGTGCACCGACAGCGCCGGCAGGTGGCAGTCCGCCTCGAAGCCCACCCCAGCTAGGCGGTGCGCGCGCGAGGGGGTTACAGGGAGGGCGTTGAAGGTGACGGAGCCGGCAGTGGGGGGCTGCCGGCCGGATAGGAGGCGAATGAGGGTTGTCTTGCCGCTGCCTGGTGTGGTGAAGGAAGGGAGGGGCATGGATGAGAGAGGGCGTGATGAGAGAGGGCGTGATGGGGAGGGCGTGATGGGGAGGGAGTTGACGGAGACGGAGCCAGTGGTGGGGGGCTGCCGGCCAGCTAGCAGACGGATGAGGGTTGACTTGCCGCTACCTGGGGGATAAGAGTGGGAAACCGGGCAGGATGGAGAGGGCGTGGGTGGAAGGTGATGCAGGCAGCAATGACCGGCCGGCTACACGAGGTATGAGGGTTGACTTGCCACTGCTTGTGGGATACGAGTGGGTGTGACTGAGAGGGGTGAGGGAGTGAGAGAGTGGGTGTGGAAGAGAGAGGGGATGATGATGAAACGGATGATGAGGGGTTGCCAGCCAGCTGTGACACGGATGAAGGCTCAGTTTGCTGCTGTATGTGCCACAAAAAGCCGACAAGGCAGAGGCGGACGGGGATGAATACGCAGGTGTGCATGGGGGGCGCCGAAAGAAACTGCTTGTGGAATTCTGCTGCTGTGCATGAGGGGGGGCTCTGGGAAGGGAACCGGGTGATAGAGGGGGGGAAGGAGGATCTTGGGGGAGGGGACGTGGGATTGGCAGGAAAGAAGTGGTGGGGACGTGGAACATTCACCAGCTGGGGGCAGCCTCAAGAAAGGCTCATCTGCAGGTCACCTGAGAATACCTGAAGGCTGAAGCTCACCTGAGGATTCCTGGGGTTCCCCTGAGGCTTACCTGAGGCTCGCCAGAGACAACCTGAGGCTTACCTGAGGCTCGCGTGAGACAACCTGATTCTTACTTGAGGCTCGTCTGAGACTAGCTTCACCCAACACGGGCTGGGTGGTTCATCTGTGGTTCCAAAACGGGCTCAACTGACGCTCACCCGAGTCAACCTCAACTGGGTGCCCCGTGCTGGTGGCCCCAAGCCGGGCTTACCTGAGGTTCCAAGGAGAAGTGTGAGGGTCCCTGGCATGAGGAAGCTGCAGGGAAGGTGAGAAAACGTGTGATGGAGGAGAGATAGAGTTTGGCATTGCAAGAGGACAGAAAACAGAGATGAGATGCGTGGCACTCATGATTCATCTCACGTGATGCAATGGGCAGCAAACACGGCTGGGGACGGCTGGTCGCATCAGGTGAGGCCCAGGGTGTGTGGCACGCCGCACACATGGATGCGAGATGCAGCGTGAATGAAGCACAGCACACATAACACGCCACACACCCCTGCGGCGCTAGACGCACCCCGAGACATCGTTGAGCACTTGAACGGTCTCCTTCTTCTGCCACCCCGTGATGGACTTGAGCTTGAAGTACGGCTGCTCCCACCCGCACAGAGGGGCAAACCGTGCAGCGCACAGAGAGGAAAACAGAGGGACAGACAGAGGGGCAGAGAGAGGCGGGAATTAGCAGTCAGCAGGGGCGTGAACGAGGGGATGACAAGAGCAACGTGGGTACCTTGTGCTGATAGACTATCGCCCTCCTCCCCCTCGCACGCACTGGCTCCACACAGCCTGCTCTGTTATGCACTCATAGCGTGGCGCATCCTTGTGCACCCAGCGACCTCCCTTCAACCCAAATCATGCCACCCCTCTCAATCCGTCCCATCCTCATCGCGTCCCACCTCACTGCATCCCACTCTCTCTCTCCCGCGTCCTACTCTCTCTCCCGCGTCCTACTCTCTCTCCCCGCGTTCCACTCTCTCTCCCCGAGCCTGTTCTCTTCTCACCACATCCCATTCTCACCACATCCCATTCTCACCACATCCCATTCTCACCACATCCCATTCTCACCACATCCCATTCTCACCACATCCCATTCTCACCACATCCCATTCTCACCACATCCCATTCTCACCGCGTTGAGGCAGTTCTTGATCTGATCCGGAATGACCTCCACCTTCCTCGTCACTGCCACGTGGCTGAATGCCACCACCTAATTGGTTGGGTTGGACACGTGGATTCATGGATGGTTGAGGGCGACCATGCATGTCTTCACACACACACTCACTTGCACACTCACTTGCACACGCGCGTACACACATACGCATGCACGCACGCAGACACACACACATGCACACTGCATGCATGGACGCGCACGCGCGCGCACACACACACCCACACACAACCCCCCCCCCTACACACACACACACACACACTCTAATGAGCCTCGAGAAAACGTCCTGACCTGTGCGGCTGTGCCCGCTCAGGCGCCCATTGCTCCGCTCACCTGCGGCTGCGCGCACAGCAGGTGCGGCTGCATGGCGATGAGGTACCTCTGCAGCCCCTCCCGCACCACCACCTCGCTCCTCATCGCGTCCTCGTGGGACTCCACCCCCACCCCGCCTCCCGCTTCCCCTCGCCCCATCATCCCTCCACCCACCCCCGCAAACCATCCTCCACTCCCGCTCCCGCCCCCCTCCCCCTCCACCTCTCCATCCTCCCCGTCCTCCTCCCCGCCTCGCGCCATGCTCTTGATGCTGACGAGCCTGGCAGCGGCGGACGCGGCGATCTGCCGTGCCTCGCCGTCCAGCCCGTGCGCCTGGAGGGCCTCGTGGTACCTTCGAATGAGGTTGATCAGCGGCGCCTCCCCGATGCCCAGCAGCTCGTTGTAGAACGCGGAGGAGGCGGCGGGCTCGTTGTCGTCTTCGGAATCACCGCTGGCGCCAGGAGGACCAAAGCTCGCCCTCATGCGTCCACCGCCGAGCGCTACATTGTTACTGGTACTGCTTCCGCCACTGTAGTCGTTGTGCTGTGCCACGTCCTCGTTTTTGTCCTCCTCGTTATCGTCGTCGACACCGACGTGCCACGTGCCAGCAGCGAAGCTCACTCTCCCGAGCTTCGCCCTCCCCATTCGCCGACCGTTGCTCGCTTGATCCTCCCCTTCACTGCCTCTCCCAGGCGCTGTCCCCCCCCCGCTTTCCCCCTTGAGCGCCTCTTGCCCGTTAGTTTCCCCCCGGGCCGTTCCTCTGTTCCCCCCATCTGCTCCGCTTCCCCCGCTAGCTTCCCGGGCGTGCGCTGGCGCCTCCCCCTCCGCTTCTTCCCCCTCCTCCTCGGCGCATTCTTTGATCGAACCGACCTGGTACAACTTTGGCGCAGCGGCAGTGTCGGACGTGCTACTAGCGAAACCCGGGATCGCACTAACGAAGCTCGAGCCTCCCCCTGACGGCGTGCTCCCCCTGCTGCTAGCAGTAGAGCTGTGCAGCGAGGAGGCAAAGGATTGCGAGCTCGTGAAGGATTGCTGCTGATGTGGCGACTGCTGGCGCATGGACTGCTGACGCATCGACAGTCGACGCCGGAGCGTGGCATACTCATTGGTCGTGCTTCGACGGGGATCGTTAGAGGAAGGCGTCACGGTGGTGACGTCATCGTACCAGTCCTCGATAGTCTCCGGTACCGACGTGGCATCGCCAGGATCCATGGAAGTACCCATGACGGCGACTCGATTATCGGACGGTGGAGACTGAGAAAGCAGATAATAGGATAACCGGAGGTGCACTAAATTAACGCTTATTGAGTTCGCGTCGGCAGAAAGCAGTCACTTGTCTCTCTGGAATTTTGCATCGTCCAGAGCCACCATCATGGCGAAGGCTTCCGAATTATGACGCACGACAAACGACGTAGACACTGGAGGCAAGGGACGACCTCCAGAATTGTCTGGCCTGCTTGCTGAACAAGCGAGGGACCTACCGAATGCAGCAGTAATCTTGAGGAAATTAGAGCTGTGGCGTGGTACCTCTGGCCATGTCGGTGGACTGGCAGGGCAGAAGCTGCACCAGCAAGCGTGGAAATCATGTCATCCATCCCTCCTTCCATCTCCTTTGCTGAATCACCTTCGCCCTCTCCCATCCCATCCTCCATGCTATCCTCACCCATGCTATCCTCTCCCATGCTATCCTCTCCTAGGCTACATCCTTCACTGCATTGCTGAATCAGGGCGTGTCCAGCGCGTAAGTTTACGGTACACGGATCAAGGTTCAGTAGGATATATCACGATCCGGAGCGGTTCTCGTGCCTCACCACGTTGGAACTCTGAAAACATATGAAACCGTATAAAGTGAATTGTAAACGAGCGCGCTGGACACGCCCTCATTATCCGTGCAGTATTCCTGGTCCGCCACTCCCAGTCGCCCTCCTGTGATGGAAAGTGCAGCTCTAGGGCGTGTCCAGCGCATTCGTTTACTATTCACTTTGCGGATCAGGTACAGAATTTTGTCCTGGTGACCCGAAATTTTGTGTCCATTCGGACACGCACGATAAATTGACGGTTTCGGCGGACACCTTCCAGACGTGCCCACAGACGTGGGCCACACATTTCCGAACGGAATGAAAATCGTGCGCAAATTATGTACACGGCAGAAACGTCCAAATCCTGGCTGGCGAAAGCTGGAACGCTTCAATTCGCCAGGATTTCGTGACGCTTGGGAAGCGCGGCGAAAAAACGGAAGAATAAATGGAGTTGCATGCGCGACTCTACTTGCATGCATAAAAACAGATTCAAGGTATTGACTACAGCTTGAGCCCGAGAGAGGAACGCCACCTTTTCGAGCCGCGGGGGCTTCTGTCGATTTGGTATTTCGCCGGCTTTCGCTGCTAGAAGCGAGGGATTCAGGGTGAGCTCGTTGGTAACTTATTTTGTCGCAATAGGGGAAGGTTGGGTGGCAGAGTTCAGATTGCGTATGTAACCACGGTTACGCTGTTTAGCGCTTCGACGATCAGAAACAACCCCAAGTGCTGTTTAATTAGCTCAACCAATAGGTCACGAATATGACATTTGCTCACAATTTGTGCGGCTTCGATAAGTGTGGAGTTGTTTCGACCGAATAGGGCTCTAGTTCAGTCAGTTGCCAAGGGGTCATGCCATGCTGAGTCATCGAGGTGTTTCCCGTTTGCGGTGTTCCGTAGATTTCCATTGCGCTCGTGTCCTTCGCGGCTTCGCGAAAAACGCGAAAGGTCATTTGGGCCTGGACGAACCGCCCTCGCGACGCCGTCCGAAAATATGTCGCGAAAACCAGAAGGCTGCAACTGCTTCGTCGCTGTCCACATGTTCATCCCCGCTGTCATGATGACTCAGCACAGTTGCCGGCGCGGGGGACTCTCTCGAAACGGATACTGCCCGTAAACTTCTTCTATTGGGCGAGGGGGTGCAATTGGGATTTTTTTTGGGCAGGGCACTTTGCGGACATCGTCTGTACACAAATAAGATGGCCAACCTGCCACTACGACGGCAACCTAGAGCCCATAGGGAAATTGAGCCCTACATTTTTTTCCCCCTGGGTGGAGTCCCGGCTCGTAATGCGTGTTCGCGAAAGCGGGCGGGACCTCTTTCCTGGAGCGAAATTCGGTTACCCTGATGTTTTCAAGTCAGTCTGTTATGTGCGCGTTGCGCACCCGCTCATCTGTCGAGCCACGGGCGAGACTCGTGTCCACTCGTGTCCCAGCGTTTTGCTGTTGATACAGTAGGTGTACCTCAACACATTCACACATGGCGAATCAATATTTCTGCGTGTGAAAAAAACGTCAGCAATTCGTCTTGGGGAAAAATGAACGCGCTGGACACGCCCTCATTTTGGTTTCTCGCCAACGTGAAGAAAGCACGCACAGCGGAGAAAGCAGGGGATTATCTCCGAACAATTACCCTGAAAAAGCAGGGACTATCTGCAGCAACACTCTGAACATGCAGGATAAATCCAGGAAATCCTAGTCTGTTTGGTTTTGGAATCCGTGTTCGAACCTCGGCTCCCAAATGTGCAAGGGGTTAACATTTCTGCGTTGATGTTGCGGATATAGTTAGGGACCGAGGAAAACCGGATCCAAACTTTCAACCTACACATATTTTTGCAGGGATTAAATATTGAATTTGATCGGTAGTTTGCTCTGCCTCGCACTGGGAACCCGGAAAGCCATCCATACTGGGTCGCGTGATCTTCAATAAACCCCTGGTATTTCTGGTTCAGCTAGGGCGCTTAGCTAGGTAGCATATGGGGGGTTTGTAACGAGAAAGAATGAACGAGAAACATATTTTTGCGGACTGTTTACGAAATATTTCATAATTTCGTGGATAGGCTCTACTTTTATGGACAGCACATCAAACTTTTGCTTCTCCCGTGGACTCGGTCCATACTTTTGTGGACAGCGGGCATACTTCCATGGACACGCGCAAAATTGCAGATTAAAAACGTGCTTAGAACTGTACATGTTGTGACGGGCGGAAAATCGGGACCGTCGCAAAGGGTCGCAAGCTGTTTCGCGTAAATGTATGATAAATTTCAGTCACGCTCAAAATACATTTTGAGCCTGTAACGCACGGGCTACAGTCGACACCAGAGTATATCAGCAGCACTGGGATAAATCTCGTCATTAAACCAGATACCAACACCTCACATGAAATCCAGTCTATTAATAAAAATAATGTCTATATAGCGTTTGACATTAGAATTGATCGTAACTGAAGCCCTTAAAAATATCCGCAAAGTCAATTTCAGAAATATTCTATATAATGAGCACATTTATCCTTTCAACAAATATGTATTACAACTAATACATATACTCGTTCAAATTATATAAGTTATAATTTAATATAGGCTTGGTATGTTGTTACTGAACCTTTCTGTAGGGGGTACAAACCCCTCCTTGTACTCCCCTCCCTTACTAATCCAACACTATTTTTCTCTCGATACTCTCGTCCTCCTCCTAGCTTAACCCCGCCGCCACATTCATTGCGGCCTTGTTCCTGCCTAGTATCCTAGCCTAGAGCTTCTTTAACATGGTAACAGAGCAGGTCGTTTCCGGTCCTGCCTTCCACGCTTCCGCCTCGTCCTTGTCTTACGTTTCACTTCGTACCGTGCCGCTGATGGTGGCCTTTCGTTTTCCTGCCGCCGTGGCGGCCTTGCCTTTCCGTGCCGACTTCTCTGAGATGCCGCGGCGGCTTAGTCGAGCTACAGTCGCACCTCCGCCTCGCCGCCGCGGCATCGACGTCGCATTGTGGCGGCGTCTTTTAGCTGCCGTGGCGGCGTTATCGGGCGACAGCCGGCCGCGCATCCGTCGTTTGGCTGCCGTAGCGGCGTCATCGGGCGACAGCCGGCCGCGCATCGTCAATGGTGCCGCCGGACCTGCCGCCCGCTCTGCAGCCGCCGGCGTGATTCTGGACTACGCCCCGCGCCCCTCTCCCCCCCCCCCCCTCCCCCCTCCTTCCCCTGCTTCCCCCCCTTCCTTGCTGCAGCCAACGACTGCCTCATGCGGGCCCTCCCCACCGCCAAGGTGACTGGACATGCCGCCGAGAGGGCGGGGGCCGCTGCACCAGCCTCTGACGTTCATGCCGCCGCTGCCGCCGCTGTTGCCGCGGGCCGGGCGCCGCCGCACGCCGCCGCCGCCGCCGCTGTCGTCACTGTCGCTGCTGCCGCCATTGCCGTCCCAAGGGCCGTGGGAGCTGCCCACTTCCGGAGACGTTGCGGCTCTTGCTGGACATGGGGGTGCTGGGCTAGGGGGTGTGGATGTGGGTGTGGGTGTGGGTGTGGGGGTGTGAGTGGGCTTGACACTACCAAGCCTAGGGGGTGTGTTCAAATTATATAAGTTATAATTTAATATATGCTTGGTAGGTTGTTACTGAACCTTTCTGTAGGGGGTACAAACCCCTCCTTGTACTCCCCTCCCTTACTAATCCAACACTCTTTTTCTCTCGATACTCTCGTCCTCCTCCTAGCTAAACCCCGCCGCCACATTCATGGCGGCCTTGTTCCTGCCTAGTATCCTAGCCTAGAGCTCCTTTAACAATACTATTCAATTTGGTGTTTTCTCTAAAAATCCATTGTATGCTATATGCCTAAATAATGGAATTCAATGATGAATTTGAATGGGAATTTTCGTTGAAAGTAGAATGAAACACTATCAGAAAACCATTTAGTGTTTATAAAGTTCTAAAAAATGAATGGAAATACATGAACTACGAAATCTAAACAGTGTGCATATAATGGAGGCTCTTATGGAATGAGTAATGTTCAAATACCCATTTTTCGCCTTCAACCGTGGATGCAAGACTGTATTTCTTAAGCGCAGTAGTGTACGCGCCTTTATGTTTGAGAAATCGTAACTACCATTCTGTGATAGCGTAGTACGCTTTTATGATTGCGGCATTCTGCGTCGAATTTGGCATGGAGGCACTAGCTCATGACGGTTTGCGACGCACTCTGTTTCTGTTTTCATTATATTTTTCCGCTCGTTGTTAGAATACGAGAATAAGTTACTAGAACATCTACCTGTTGGGGTTGTACTCATTAGGAGCACTCACATAGGCTAGCCTATAACTTCTACATACAGCATATGTATATGTTGACACTCCCCCTAGGCTAGAGAAGGGGTGGTGCAAGCAAGAAGCATACACCTCACGGTGGCACTACTAGTCCAACCACTGAGGCAGGGGTCCGGAGACCAGTAAGCAAGAGTACAAACAAGACTAAAGCAAGCCAGGACAACACTACTAGTCCAGCCACTGGAGGTAAGGCCAAAAGGCCAGTCAGACAGGTATATATAATAGAGAGTACAGAATCAGGGTCCTAACAAGTGAGAAGCTACAGGAACAAGACCAAGCTGTACACAGTGCCGTTGATGATCTTTAGGCGCAAGCGCCTTAGTAAAGACATCAGCTGTGTTGGCACATGAGGCTAAGTGAACTACGAGGGCCTGGCGATGTTACTGTAGCTCGCGTAGGGGGAAGTACCGCAGCTGGATATGCTTCGCTCTGTCCTCAAGCCGAGGCTCCTGACACAGGAGAATCATGGCCCTGTTCTCAGCATACAGGACCAGGGCAGAGCTAGGCCGCTCACCTAAGTCTGTGAGCAAGAAGGTCAACCAAGGAGCTCCTGTGCCGCCATGGCACCGGCGTAGATCTCAGCCTCACAGCTGGACTGAGCAACAAACGACGAGCGAGTGGATCTCCAAGAGATAGCACCCGAACCAATGCTAAAACAGTAGCCTTGCGACGACCTGAGTGTCTCAGAGTCGTCTGCCCAAGAAGCGTCTGTGTGCCCAGTGAGGACCACCGGCCTGCGTCCTCCTAGCACTAACCCCATGCCTGATGTACTTGCAAGATATCGCAAAACCCTCTTAGCGGCCGACCAGTGCTGTGGTCGGTATCTGCAAGTAGCCACAAAGCGAGCCAGGATGCTGAGAGGGTATGCGAGATCTGGGCGAGTGCAAGTCATCAGGTACATGAGGCAACCCACCAGCTCTGCGTAGGGGCTGTTGGGCTCTACTGGCTCCTTTGGAACGGGAGCGAAGAGCCCATGGTCTAAAGGTAGAGGTGTG
The DNA here is from genome assembly GCA_027943415.1 of Closterium sp. NIES-67. Classification (NCBI taxonomy): domain Eukaryota; kingdom Viridiplantae; phylum Streptophyta; class Zygnematophyceae; order Desmidiales; family Closteriaceae; genus Closterium; species Closterium sp. NIES-67. Next base: position 26,169 of record BQMB01002317.1, on the reverse strand, counting down.
GGCTGTGCGGAGGAGAACTGAAGACCGAACCTCTAAAGGACCTGACGTACCAAGTGTGACTGTGTCAGATTGATGGTGCGTGCTGCTCTGTCCCTGGAGATCTGCAGGCCAAGATAGCGATGCAGCTCTCCAAGGTCAGTGTTGGTGTGTCTCTTCAGCAGCTCGGCCTTTACGGAGTCCATTGCGTCCCTGTCAGCAGTAGCAAAGACCAGGTCGTCTACGTAGACAAGGATGTAGAACGGAGTCTGGCCGGAATGCAAAAAAAACGAGGGGTCAGCAGAGGATGGAAAGAATTGCAGGTCTGTTACGTGGCACGCAGAGTGTCGTGCCACTCGCGGGGAGCCTGGCGCAGGCCGTAGACCGGGCGCCTGAGAAGCCACTAGGTCCCAGGGGGGAAGGTACCAGTGAAGCCCTGTGGTCGGCGCAGGTAGACCTGCTCGTGTAAGCTGCCCTGAAGAAAGGCAGTAGAGAAGTCGAGGGAGTGAAGCTCGTAGTCGCGCTGTGCTGCTACGTCTAGCAGCGCCCGAAGAGTAGTCATCTTTGGGGTCGGGGCGAAGGTCTACAAGAAGTCCACACCCTCGCGCTGGCTGAAGCCTCTGGCCACATAGCACGCCTTCAAGACAAGCGGCTCTCCAGGAGGGCCACCGACCATCGACTACGTTCACCCGAGGAGGGGGAACTCCGTCGACGAAGGTGCCGGTGGATCTCCAAGATGCCATCTCCTGCTCCATGGCAGCTATCCACTAAAGGGTCCAAGGTGGCTTTAACGTAGGTGCGAGGGGTCGGGATGCCAAGGGCGTCTAGGTCACCCTCGGGGACTAGGAGCATGGAGCAGAGATGGGGAGCGGCCTCGAAAAGGAAAGCAAGCTCGTACTGCCTGTCCTCGAGGACGTCACTGCCAAGGCCAGGTGCACCCCCGACGGACGGAGGACGGGCAGGGTGAGAGACCAGAGCGGTAGCGTAGTCAAGGCGGCGGTTAGAGGCAAAGTCAGCGACAGCAGCGACAAGTGCGTCAAGGCGCAAGACAGGAACAGATGGGTCTGTATCAAGAGAGGAAAGAACCTGAAGGACAAGGGGACGAGCGGCACGGAGGTAGTCAGACAGCGGGGGAGGTGCAACAACAAGCGACAAGTGAGGAGGCGACAGGAGGAGGGGAAGACGAGACGAGTAGGAACGGAGCAATATAGGGTGAGAGCGCGAGACAGGAGAGACAGGACGAACACGAGAGGGACGACGGGACCAGACGTGAGACGGAGGTGTAGGGTTCGGATACAGCGGAGGGGACACAAAGGGGAAGGAGGAGGAAGACGGGCCAGAGACGAGTCCGGCGGCGGGAACACGGGGGCGTAGACAGGAAGGTGAGGAGGTGGCGGGGGAGACACCGGCGAGCGGTCAGGGGAGGGAAGGTCAAGCAGGTGAAGAGCGGAGACCGGCTGCAACGCTTGCGGCGGCTGCTGTGGCGGCTGGTGCGCGACCCCCGAACCGTCAGAGGCACGACGACCGCCGGGAGAACACTCAATGGCAGCACCCCCAGAACCAACACCCCTAGAGTGAGAACTCCCTCCACCACCAGCGGCACCCCCAGGCCCGCCGGGACAGACCACGCCAGGAGCCGCAGGACGAACGCCATCCTCTACGCCAGCACCCCCAGAGGCCAAGCGCGGCAGCGGCGGCGGCAGCGGTGACTGCGTCAGCAGAGGTGGAGACACCGGGGAAGGGGGAGGCGGCAAGGACGGGCCAGGGAGACCACCAGAGTCAGCAGACTCCTCAATGGGGACAACCGACGGGAGGGGAGTGACATGAGAGACACCAGACGGGGCAGGGCGAGGCTGGAGGGGAGCAAGGGCTACCGGGGGAGAGGGAGCAAGCAACAGGGGCGGGGAAACCAGGAGACCTCAGTGAGGGAAGGGACGGTAGAAGGAGAGAGACTCGTCAAAGGTAACGTCACGAGAGTGAAGGAAGCGGTGAGACTGCGGGTGGTACAAGAGCCAGTCAGACGAGTCCAGGGGGAAACCAAGGAAGACACAGGGGACAGTGCGGGCGGTGAGCTTGTCCGTGCCAGAGGCACGAACGTGAGCAAGGCAACCCCAGACGTGGAGCGCTGACGTGTCACTGGGGGACCTGGTCCAAAGGAGGGTCGGCGAAACCTGCGGCCGCTGGGAGCATGACCACAAGTTAAGCTGGTGAGGAGCATAGCGAATAGCGAACGGCCACGGAAAATGGGGGGCAGGGGCATGAATCATGGAGGTACGAGCCACCTCCATGACCAAGCCGATGCGGCGCTCAGCAACCCCATTCTGCTGTGGCGAGTCCTGCAAGGTGTACGACTGGGTGATGCCCTCCGCACGACAGATTTGTCCAAGCCGACTAGAGGCGAACTCGCCACCACGGTCAGAGTGGAGACACAACACGGGGAGACCGCGGTGAAGATGCGCAGCCACAACCCACGGTAGAAGAACGTCGGGCACGTCGGCCTTCCGCTCCAAGGGAAACATCGTGGTGTAGCGCGTGTAGTCGTCGACGAGCACAAGAAAGTAGCGCTCACCACGCGGTCCGGGGACGGGGGCTGTGTCCCAAACGTCCAGGTGCAGGGTCTGAAGGGGAGCAGTAGCAGGGCGAAGCGAGGAGGAGTGAGGAGCACTGCGGAGCCGGCCCTCGACGCAAGGCGTGCACGGTGGCGCAATCGAGGGGGGAAGGGCGGGGAGCGACTAGGGGTGGCCTCAGACAAGACCGTGCTGAGACATTTGACGCAGACGCGGGAGAGAAGGGTGACCTAAGCAGTGGTGCCACAAAAGGGACGGGTGAGTGAGGGACCAACACGAGCAAGCTGCAGCGACCTGGGAGGACGCACCAATCAGGGGGGAAGCGGTGTCGAGGGTAAACAGACCGAACACCGGGTCCCGGGGGAATGTCGCAAGGGGGGAACCAGAGACAGCCTCGGTACAGCAGCGAACCGCTCGTCCCCAGGGAACGTAATGGTGACGCCGAGGTCCTAAAGACAGCCGACACCAACCTGGTTCCTGGAGAACGAGGGAACGTGGAGGCATGTAAGAGAGCCCGAGGGAACGGCTGGACAGGGAAGGGAAGTGGAGCTGCGAGCGACGACAGGACCTGCAGAGGGGTCAGCAAGAGAGACAACAGCAGGAGCACCAAGCGGCGTGAGCGTGGAGCGGTCGTGGAAGAAACAGGCAGAAGCACCGGAGTTGAGAGTGAAGGACAGTGAGGCAGTAGCGGAGGCCGGGAATGGAGCCGGTGCAGAAACTAGGCTAGGCAAACTAGGCAGTCCTACGCCTGACGCAGCAGGGGAGGCTAAGCTACACAAGGGTGCGACACCTAAACGAGAGTACACAGGGTAATAACATCCAGCCACACTAGAAGCGTCAGAATACAAGGCATGCAAAGCAGCACCTATCTGATCCATGTCTAGGTCCGGGGCCGGGCCAAAGCGACGACGGAAGAGATCGTCGAGGCGGCGGAAACAGCGGGCGGTCGGGTGCGGGCGGCGGCACAGAGTGCCGCGGAGAGGCCCGGTCTGAAGCTGGTACTGGCAGGTCACAGCAACCGAGCTGCCGGTAGATGCTAAGTTGCACGGGCCGCGACCACGGCCACCACCTTCGGAGGTGCCGGGCCAACCTGGTGGGAAACGAGCCCACGGCTGCGGCGGCTGCTGCTGTGACTGCGGCTGCTGCTAGGGCTGGTGCGGCTGCTCCTGTTGCGGAGGCGACTGCGTCTGCTCCTGCCCACCAATGGTAGTCCCCTCAGTCGGACTAATGTCACCACCACCACTATCACTAACACCAGCTCCACCACCACGACCTCCCTGGCGGCCACGGCAAGTGCGGCACGGGCGCTGCTGCGGGTGGACCGCAGCAGCCGTCTCGGTAAGAGGGGTCGCAGTGGCGACCGTAGCCGAAACGTGAGTAAACGTGCACTGGGAGGGGGCACAGCCGTGAAAGATAGAGACTGCTGGGCGAGCAGAAGACACGTGGTTCGAGGTGGCGCGACAGGCCGAGCAGGCACGAGGAGGGGCCGGGCTGGCACTGGGAGCCAGGCATGTGAGACGGGGCCGGGCTGGCGCGAGAGGCCGGGCGGGCGCTAGGAGGGGCCGGGCGGGCGCTACTGGGGTCGGGCGGGCGCTAGGAGGGGCCAGGCAGGCGCTACTGGGGCTGGGCGGGCGCTAGGAGGGGCCGGGCGGGCGCTAGGAAGGGGCCAGGCTGGCGGTCGAAGGGCCGGGCGGGAGCTAGGAGGGGCAGGGCAGGAGCTAGGAGGGGCTGAGCGAGCGCCACGGGGCCGGCCTGACGCAAAAGGCCGGGCGGGCGCTACGGGCCATGCAGGCGAGTAAGGGGTCGGGCGGGCGCGTAAGGGGGCCGGGCGGGCGCGGAAGGGGCCGGGCGGCTGTGAGAGGGCCGGGCGTGTGCTACGGGCCGGACGGGCACTAAGGGCCGAGCGTGTGTGCGAGAGGAGGGGCCGGGCGGGTGCTAGGAGGGGCCGGGCATGCGCTACAGGCCGGGCGGGCGCAACGAGCCGGTCAGGCGCGACGGGCCGGGCGGGCGCTAAGGTCCAGGCGGGGGCGCGAGTGGCTAGGGCGCAGGCGGAAGCGGGTGTGTGGACCTAACCTACGCTTGATACCATGTTAGAATACGAGAATAAGTTACTAGAAGGGTGTTGGAAATACCTCGAAGACTTAAGCGTTTCTGAAGTGCAACACTACACTCGAGGAAAGTCGTATCGAGTACGCGAGTCAACGGAGGTTACACGAGGAGGTTGGACGAAAGAACATGAAAGGATGAAGGGACTCGAAGGGTCGCAACCGGAGGTTGCGACTGACAGTTGCGACTGCAAGGGTGGTAACCGAACCGACAATCGGGTCGCTGTGCGACTCGATAACCGTTCCTTCAACTGTATTCTACAACTGCTTTATTTCCTATTTTCTATATATTGCTGTATGCTTGTTTCCTTTAATCAATCACTTGCTCTCACATACTAGTGCAAGGGTTCAACTACTCAACACTTCCGTTGCACTACTCAAGCATTTCATACAAGTGGGGATTAGTCTCTGAAAATATCCTAGGGCTTTTCTCAGCCCAACATGGTATGAGAGCTGGTCAGAGACCAAACTCCCGTCAACAACATCCTATCTACAGTCAAAGCTGCATCGACTACAAGACATGGACAACAGGGGCAAGAAGTCTTCTACGGGCTCACCCAGCGCCCAAGCTACTCAACCCCACACCTCAGGACTGCAAACCGAGACCGGCAGTGCTCAAGAAACAACAGGAAGAGTACCAAAAATGGTGACCCCTTCACCCTCTTCATGTGCGGACCCGAACCTAATGGAAAGGTTCTTCAGCTTCATGTTACACTTCGAACAGCAGCAGCAGACAAGGACACCTGCGCATTCAATACAGAGCAACGGAGGAAATATGGGGTTAGCACAAATGAGCCTCGACAACTCATCATTCGGGCGGCACAACTAGGCGCCTACCTTTGCGCCTTATCACTCTTCACCAGGGACGTTCGATTTCATGCCGCCCCATGCTCAACCGACAGCAGCTGCATTACAACAAACACCAAACGAGATATTAAGTCTCCATGCGCAGTTTTCACATGTGATCAAGCTGCAGACATCTTCATCGTTCAACGGGCATGACTTCTTTACCTCGAGCTTTGAGTTCGAGCTGCTGATGGAGGCCGTGCACCTCTTGGGATACTTCAGCGGGTCCTTACCATTTCCAAGCAATGGCACTGCAAAGGAGCAGGAAATCTACACGTATTAGTCGCTACTGGCATACACAGTTCTTCTGCGAAACCAGTCACCACAAGAGCAACAGAGCCTCAGAACGTATTGGAGCTACGGAAACTCCGTGGAGCTTGCCTGGCATCATCTGAAATGTCTCTATCGAGCAAACGACAGTGTGACACAAAGCAGACTCATGCAGCAGCTGACAACAATACAAATGAAGACGGGGGAAAAGGCGATGCAGTATATGAGTTCATCGCCCAGCAGATCCGCAAGTCGCCTCCACTCAAGCGAATCCGCCAAACCGCTCTTCTACAGTAGCACAAGGCATACCGAATATCATCATCTACATGGTACGCATCAACAACTGCACACCCAGGTCACCACACACTTACGCTCCAGACGAAGAAGAACTGCCGCCGCCGCGCTCACAAGGTCTTCAGGTCAACCTTACGTATGCTGCAGTCGCCAACGCCGAACCCACCTGGCGAAACACCTGGTTCTTGGACAGTTGCTGCGGACAACACATGTGTTCCTCGGAGCGCTTCGTGCAACGAGAGCGATGCCTTAACCACAACGTCATCATCACCGTTGCCAACAATGAGAACCTGAAAACAAACCGACAAGGAGTCGTTCACCTTTAGTCAATGGAGACAAACGCCATACTACAACTCAACAAAGTTCTCATCGTCGACAATCTGGGATACAACTTACTAAGCGTCAGCCAGTTAATGGCAAAAGGAATTCACCTGGAGTGCGACTCGGACGCCAACAAGTTTCGTATTTATCATGGGAAGGGCGGCCTCTTCATCGGTCGCGCTCTCTTGAAGTCGGGCGGCTTCGTGCTGGACTTCGTCCCCGACCGCGGTACTGCTGACAGCGATGGCATAGTGTCGTTCGCCGCCTGGACGCACCTGCCAGATCTTGACCCCAACTTTACTGCAGGCGGATTCAGGTACCCCAACACCATCCCTGCAGCAGAGAGAACACGCGCATTAGCAATCATTCGACAAGAACAACAAGTACCAGCAAGTACACCTTCCTCGACATCATCTGTAGTAACAGCAGCAGGACCCAGCCGCGCGCCATCACCAGCAATCCGAGGACCGCCAACCGAAGCAGATCAGCTCATGCCCATTACCCGAGGAGTCTGCCACAGTCCCGCTACAGTCGTCGCGTTCTTCTCGAACGCCGACGTGTATCAGCGCTCACTCGGCCATCGCGCTCCCGACGACATCTGGCATCAATGCCTCGGACACCCTGCAAACAGCATAGTACTACAAACCATACAAGCCGGAGTATTAGAAAAGCACGCTCTTCTCACAACGAGCGGCCAGGAGCTTAGACGACCCCGCGCACGATGCTTCACATGCCCCGAAGCCATTCTTCCCCATCAACCTTTCCCGTTGCACCACACTCCAAGCGCACCTGCATATGCACCGATGGAAAAAGTTTACAGCAATATTTTGAATATGCCTCGAGACGACAGTGAAGCAGAGTACAACTAAGTCATCACGTTCATCGACGCAGCAACACGATACGTCTGGCACTACAACCTCAAGACACGTGACTAGGTGTTCGAAGCCTTCACGACGTGGCTCCCCATTGCTGAAAGAGAATCGGGCTCCCAACTCAAGAGTTTCCAGTCAGACGGGCACTTGAGTATCAGTCACAAAGGTTCAGGAGCTACTTGGCAGAAAGAGGCATCAGACGCATGGTGCCTCTGTCCTACGCTCACCAGCAGCAGGGGGTCGCAGAGAGGATGAACCGCACCTTGCAGACGACGATGCCGAAGCTGCTCCTGGGGATGAGGCTGCCCAACACACTTTGGCCTTACGCGATGACGCATGCAGTCCACCTCCACAACTTGCTGTCCTCGTCATCACTTCCCAACAGTGCTTCACCACACCTGCTCTGGACAGGAAATCTGGGCAGCACAAAATTACTTCAAGTTTTCGGCTGCATGGTACAGTACAGGCCCCACAAAGCTCGAGCAGGACGATTTTCTCAACGAGCATAGTGGGGACTACACCTCGGCATCGCAAACATTTTCACGCGTGGAAACTTCTCAACATCTAGGACAAAAACACCGTGGCCTCACGTGATGTAATTTTCTACGAGAGACTGACGCTGCAGCATTACCTGGACAACGTCACCCACACCGCAGACCCCACCGACGGCTTCAAGGGCCATCGGTCCTTCGCCGACCGTGCTGCCGAAGCTGACGCAGCAGAAGAGAACGTACCTGAAGCCTCGGCAGCTGCCGGACCACTCCCTTACTGCTCCGTGCCCGTTCCACTCGACGACGACAACCCTCTCGATAGTAACAACCTCGACACCTACTACCACTTCGCTGACCAGGGCTACACTACACCTCAACTGGTTGACACAAATGTCTCTGAACGCATTGGACCGAATTTCTTACCTGACCCTGAAGATGGCGACGAAGCAACTTATCCCCGGTATGAAAATTCCCCTTGACACACAACCACGGGCCTGCATATACTTGGATTATGGGTCGCCGTCCAGAGCTCGTCACCGCCATCTCCGCGCGAGCCAATGACTCTGTCGCAGGCTCAAGGGGGGGAACACAAGGCAAAATGGAAGGAAGCAATGGAAAAGGAACTGAAGGCCCTGCAAGACCGAAACACATGGAAACTGGTACCTGCAACAAAGACCAACGGGCGGAATGTGCTCTCGGGGAAGTGGGTGTACCGCATCAAGACTAATGCGGATGGCTCCATCGACCACTTCAAGGCTCGCTGGGTCATACGAGGATTCGATCAGCGATACGGAATGGACTACACGAAGACATTCGCCCCAGTCTCTCGACATACCTCCCTGCGTATTTTGCTCGCTGTCGCGGCCACGAAAAAGCTACCACTGCGCCAGATCGACGTCGCCAACGCCTTCTTGTACGCACCTGTGGATGCCGAGATCTTCGTCGAGCAGCCCCACAGATTCATCGACAATCCTACAAAAGTGTGCCAGCTGATAAAATCCCTCGACCGAATCAAACAAGCCCCGCGGCTTTGGCAACAGCACCTTCACGATCGTCTCGTCAGGATCGGCTTCCTGCAGCTGCCGCACGACCAAGGGATGTACCGACTACAGAAGGGGGGGGGATTTCGTCCTACTCATCGTCTATGTCGATGACCTACTCTACGTCGGCTCCACTACCGATGTCGTCACCCGGTTCGAAGGGGAGCTGAGGAGTGACTTAACACTCACGGTGTTAGACACCGTGGCCCAGTACCTAGGTCTGAACGTCGTCAAAGACGCCTCGGCGTTCTACCTACACGCCGGAAAATACGCAGGCGTTGTCGCGAAGAAATTCGGACTAACGCCGGTCACAGTCGCAACTCCCTATCGCTACGGGAACGACAACAACGACACCTCTGCAAAGCTCCCCGCAAAGCAAATCCAGGAATATCAACAAAAGCTCGGCTGTCTACTGTTCGCAGCAGTAACATGCCGATCGGATCTGTCCTACAGCGCTAGCCAACTTGCGACACACCTGAAGCAGCCGGAGCAAGAGCATCTCGAGGAGCTAAATCGGGTACTGCTCTACTTCGTCTCTACGCCGACGACCGGACTTACCTACAGCAAAGTAACGCCATCGTCCGTACAACTAGTCGGCTATGTCGATGCCGACCACGCGGGAGATAAGGAGAATCGGCGCTCCGAAACGGGCAACATCTACCGACTAGAGCCTATCGGGACTATCTCGTGGCAGACGAGCAAGCAGGAATTAATCGCGCTATCTTCGGCTGAAGCAGAATACATAGCCCTCTGCACTGCAACCAAAGAGGGACTTTACCTGCGAGAGCTGCTCGAGGAAGCGAAAATTGCGACCATGCCCGCCATCTCGTTATTCTGCGACAATCAATCCGCGATCAAATTTGCGAACAAAAACGGGTTCGCCAATCGAACCAAGCACATCGCCCTGCGGTATTTCTTCGTCAATCATGAGATCGCAAAAGGGAGACTTCAACTCAGTTACTGCCCCACGACAGAAATGGCTGCAGATTACCTGACGAAGAAACTCGTCAAGGCAAAGTTCGATTGCTACATGCTGCTGACCGGGCAGATAAACGTCACCGAACCCGGACACGTGAGCACTCCAGAAACGAAGGGGAGTGTTGGAAATACCTCGAAGACTTAAGCGTTCCTGAAGTGCAACACTACACTCGAGGAAAGTCGTATCTGTTAGCATATAGAAGGTGTGGTGCAAGCAAGAAGCACACAGCTCAGGGTGGCACTACTAGTCCAACCATTGAGGCAGGGGTCCGAAGACCAGTCAGCAAGAGTACAAACAAGACTAAAGCAAGCCAGGGCGTCACTACTTGTCCAGCCACTGGGAGTAAAAACACAAGGCTAGTAAGACATGTATATATAGTGAGGAGTACACAATCAAGGTCCTAGCAAGTGAGTTGCTACACGAACAAGACCAAGCAGTACACAGTGCCGCTGATAGTAAAGATATCAGCTGTGTTGGCACCGGAGGCCAAGTGTACTACGCGGGCCTGGCAACGCTGCTGTAGCTTGCGCAGGAGGAAGTACCGCAGCTGGATATGCTTCGCTCTGCCCTCAAGTCAAGGCTCCTGACACATGAGAATCATGGCCCTGTTGTTAGCGTACACGACCGGGGCAGAGCTAGGCCACTCATCTAAGTCTGTGAGCAAGAAGGTCAGCCAGCGGAGCTCCTGTGCCGCCATGGCACTGGCGTAGATCTTAGCCACACAGCTAGACTGAGCAACAAACGACGAGCGAGTGGATCTCCAGGAGATAGCACCCAAACCAAGGCTAAAACAGTAGCCATGCGACGACCTGAGAGTCTAAGCATCGTCTGCCCAAGAAGCGTCTGTGTGCCCAGTAAGGACCACTGGCCTGCGTCCTCCTAGCACAAACCCCATGCCCGATGTACTTGCTAGATATCGCAAAACCCTCTTAGCGGCCGACCAGTGCTGTGGTCGGTGTCTGCCGGTGGCCACAAAGCTAGCGAGGATGCTGAGAGGGTATGCGAGATCTGGGCGAGTGCAAGTCATCAGGTACATGAGGTAGCCCACTAGCTCTGCGTAGGGGCCGCTGGGCTCTACTGGCTCCTCAAGAACGGGAGCGGAGAGCCCATGGTCTACAGGTAGAGGTGTGGGCTGTGCGGAGGAGATTTGAAGACCGAACCTCTGAAGGACCTGACGCACCATGTGTGACTGTGTCAGAGTGATGGTGCGCGCTACTCTATCCCTGGAGATCTGCAGGCCAAGATAGCAACGCAGCTCTCCAAGGTCAGTGCAGCTGTGTCTCTTCAGCAGCTCGGCCTTCACGGAGGCCAGTGCGTCCCTATCGGCAGTAGCGAACATCAGGTCGTCTACGTAGACAATGATGTGGAACGGAGTCTGGCCGGAACACACAAAAAGCGAGGGGTCAGCAGAGGACGGAAAGAACTGCAGGTCTGCTAGCGTAGCACGCAGCGTGTCGTGCCACTCGCGGGGAGCCTGGCGCAGGCCGTAGACCGGGCGCCTGAGAAGCCACTAGGTCCCAGGGGGGAAGGTACCAGTGAAGCCCTGTGGTCGGCGCAGGTAGACCTGCTCATGTAGGCTGCCCTGAAGAAAGGCCGTAGAGAAGTCGAGGGAGTGAAGCTCGTAATCGCGCTGTGCTGCTATGTGTAGCAGTGCCCAAAGAGTAGTCATCTTCGGGGTCGGGGCGAAGGTCTGGAAGAAGTCCCCCCCCTCAGGGTCACCCTCTGGGACTAGGAGCATGGAGCAGAGATAGGGAGCGGCCTCGGAAAGGAAAGCAAGCTCGTACTACGTGTCTTCTAGAACGTCACTGCCAAGGGCAGGTGCACCCCCGATGGACGGAGGACGGGCAGGGTCAGAGACCAGAGCGGTAGCGTAGTCAAGGCGGCGGGTAGAGGCGAAGTCAGCGACAGCAGCGACAAGCGCGTCAAGGCTTGAGACATGAACAGACGGTTCTGTAATAAGAGAGGCAAGAACCCGAGGGACAAGGGGACGAGCGGCACGGAGGTAGTCAGACAGCGGGGGAGGGGCAACAACATGCGATGAGGGAGGAGGCGACGGGAGGAGGGGAGGACGAGATGAGTGGGAACGGAGCAACATAGGGTGGGAGTGCAGGACAGGAGAGATGGGACGAGCACGGGAGGGACGGCGAGACCAAACGTGGGACGGAAGTGTAGGGTCAGGAGACAACGGAGAGGACAGAAGAGGGGAACGAGGAAGAAGACGGGCCAGAGACGAGTCCGGCGGCTGGAACACAGGGCCATAGACATGAAGGTGAGGAGGTGGCTGGGGAGACACCGGCGAGCGGTCAGGGGAGGGAAGGCCGAGCAGGCGAAGAGCGGAGACCGGCTGCGATGGCTGCAGCGGCGACTGGTGCTCGACCCCCGGACTGGCACAGGCACGACGATCGCCGGGAGAACACTCAATGGCAGCACCCCCAAAACCAGCACCCCCAGAGCGAGAACTCCCTCCAGCACCAGCGGCACTCCTAGGCCCGTCGGAACAGACTACGCCAGGAGCCGCAGGTTGAACACCCTCCTCAATGCCAGCACCCCCAGATGCCAAGAGCGGCAGCGGCGGCGGCGGTGGCGGCGGCGGCAGCGACTTCGAAAGCGGAGGTGGAGACACCGGGGAAGGGGGACGCGGCAAGGACAGGCCGGGGAGACCACCAGATTTAGCAGACTCCTCAACGGGGACAACCGACAGGAGGGGAGTGACATGAGAGACACCAGACAGGTTAGGACGAGACGGAATGGGAGCAGCAGCTACCGAGGGAGAGGGAGCAAGGAACAGGGTCGGCAAAACCGGGAGATCTCGGTGAGGAAAGCGACGGTAGCAGGAGACGGACTTGTCAAAGGTGACGTTACGAGCGTGGAGGAAGCGGTGAGACGGCGGGTGGTAGAAGAGCCAGTCAGACGAGTCCTGGGGGAATCCAAGGAAGACGCAGGGGACAGTGCGGGCAGTGAGCAAGGCAACCCTTGACGTGGAACGCTGACGCGTCACCAGGGGACCCGGTCCAAAGGAGGGTCGGCGAAACCTGTGGCCGCTGGGAGCATGGCCACAAGTTAAGCTAGTGAGCAGCGTAGCGAACAGCGAACGGCCACAGAAAATGGAGGGCATCGGCATGGATCATGGAGGTACGAGCCACCTCCATGACCAAGCCGATGCGGCGCTCAGCAACCCCATTCTGCAGTGGTGAGTCCTGCAAGGTGTACGTCTAGGTGATACCCTCCGCACGACAGAACTGTCCAAGCCGACCAGAGGCGAACTCGCCGCCACGGTCAGAGTGGAGACACAACACGGGGAGACCGCGGTGAAGACGCGCAGCCACAACCCACGGTAGAAGAACGTCGGGCACGTCGGCCTTCCGCTCCAGGGGAAACACCGTGGTGTAGCGCGTGTAGTCGTCGACGAGCACAAGAAATTAGCGCTCACCACGCGGATCGAGGACGGGGGCCGGGCTCCAAACGTCCAGGTGCAGGGTCTGAAGGGGAGCAGTAGCAGGGCAAAGCGAGGAGGAGTGAGGAGCACGGCAGAGCCAGCACTCGACGCAAGGCATGCACGCTGGCGCAGTCGAGGGGGGAAGGGCAGGGAGTGACGAGGGGAGGCCTAAGACAAGACCGTGCTGAGACATGTGACGCAGACACGGGAGAGCACGGTGATCTAATCTGTGGTGCCACAGAAGGGACGAGTGAGTGAGGGACCGACACGAGCAAGCTGCAGCGACCTGGGAGGACGCACCAACCGAGGAGGAAGCGGTGTCGAGGGTAAACAGACCCGACACTGGGTCCTGGGGGAACGTCGCAAGGGGGGAACGTGAGACAGCCTCAGAACAGACAGCGAACCGCTCTTGCCCAGGAAACGTAGTGGTGACGCCGAGGTCCTGAAGACAGCCGACACCAACTAGGTTCCTCAAGAACGAGGGAACGTGGAGGCCTGTAAGAGAGCCCGAGGGAACGGCTGGACAGGGAAGGGAAGTGGGACTGCGAGCGACGAGAGGACCCGCAGAGGGGTCAGCAAGAGAGACAACAGCAGGCGCAGCAAGCGGCGTGAGCGTGGAGCGGTCGCGGAAGAAACAGGCAGAAGCACTGGAGTCGAGAGTGAAGGACAGCGAGGCAGTAGCGGAGGCCGGGAATGGAGCCGGTGCAGAAACTAGGCTAGGCAAACTAGGCAGTCCTACGCCTGATGCAGCAGGGGAGACAAGGGTGCGACACCTAAACTAGAGTACGCAGGGTAATAAGATTCAGCAACACTAGAAGCGTCAGAATACAAGGCATGCAAAGCAGCACCTATCTGATCCATGTCTAACTCAAAGATCGGCACGCCCTAGCGGAGCAGGCTGTGCCAGTCGGGGAGGTCCGGGGCCGGGCCACAGCGACGATGAAAGAGATTGTCGAGGCGGCGGAAACAGCGGGCGGTCGGGTGCGGGCGGCGGCACACAGTGCCGCGGAGAGGCCCGGTCTGAAGCTGGTACTGGCAGGTCACAGCATCGGAGCTGCCGCTAGACGCCAAGTTGTGCGGGCCGCCACCACGGCCACCACCTCCGGAGGTGCCAGGCCAACCAGGCGAGAGACGAGCGCATGGCTGCGGCGGCTGCTGCTGTGATGGCGGCTGGTGCTGGGGCTGCTCCTGCTGTGGAGGCGACTGCGTCTACTCCTGCCCACCGGTGGTAGTCCCCTCAGGCGGACTACCGTCACCACCACCACTACCACTGCCACCAGCTCCACCACCACGACCTCCCTGGCGGCCACGGCCAGTGCGGCGCAGGCGCTGCAGTGGGTGGACCGCAGCAGCCGTCTCGGTAAGAGGGGTCGCAGTGGCGACCGCAGCCGAAAACGTCAGTAAACGTGAACTGGGAGGGGGCACAGCCGTGAAAGATAGAGACTGCCGGCGCACCGCTCGACTGAGCGATAGTGCGCTGGCGAGTCTCGATCTCGGTGAGGGTGTCGACAAAGGCGGTCAGGGTGAGGTCACCCGGGTGCTGGCTAAGGAAGCAGTTGCGAGCACTAGCTAGGCGGTCCGGCAGGCGCATGGCGATAAAATAGAGCGTCATGCCGAATAGGGGGGGAGCGCAGTGAGCTGGGCAGCAGTGCTGGCAGTGCCATAGCAAGACTCTAGTGCACGCAAGTGAGTGGCAAAGTCGGCAACAGTAGGGAAGGCAGCAAGGTCTGGGAACAGCATCGTGAAGAGCAAGCGGCCGGCAGAAGTGGATGCATGCATGGAATAGCGAGCAACAACATCGTTTAAATAAGCTTTGGCCGTATCAACCGTAGCGAAACGCGAGCGCTCAGACACAGGGAGGGCGTGACTGATAGCAACCTGAGCTACTGCATCGTGAGAGTCCCAGATCGCACAGGCAAGCGCAACAGTAGAGAAAGCCTCACTCTCAGCAGAAGTGGGGTCAGCAGGGAAGGGAGCAGGTGCAGGGGGGCGAGGGAGCAAGCCATCAGCATGGACAACCAAAGAGTGCCCATCGTGGCGCTCACCTGTAAGCTGACGGCGGAGATCGGAGAGCCAGGCGGCGAAGTCAACCGCGTGGCCCTCAGCGTCCAGTCGGAGCACGAAGTCAGCCATCGTGCAGGGTCAGCGACACAGCTCCTCAGGGACACAGCGGCCCATGGACACAGCGGCTCAGCTCGACAGCTCCGAAGGAGCACAGCGGCACGGGGACACGGCGGCAGCACTCTCCAATAGGGCGGCTGCGAGGCGCTCCAGCGTGGGCGAGCAGAAGACACGGGGCCCGAGGTGGCGCGACAGGCCGAGCAGGCACGAGGAGGGGCCGGGCGCGACAGGGCCTAAGTGGCGCGACGGGGGCCTAGCGGGCGCGACGGGGGCCTAGCGGGCGCGAAGGGGCCAGGCGCTAAGGGGCTAGCTAGGGCGCGTAGGCTAGGGCCCGGGCAGAAGCGGGTGGGTGGGGGACCTAACCTAAGCATGATACCATGTTAGCAAACGAGAATAAATAAGTAGAAGGAGAAACAGGGAACATATAGCAGTTGGGTTGTACTCACTAGGAGCACACACCGATACTAGCCTATAATTTCTACACGCATGACATGTATAAGTTGACAGTATCGAGTACGCGAGTCAACGGAGGTTACACGAGGAGGTTGGACGAAAGAACACGAAAGGACGAAGGGACTCGAAGGGTCGCAACTGGAGGTTGCGACTGACAGTTGCGAATGCAAGGGTGGTTACCGAACCGACAATCGGGTCGCTGTGCGACTCGATAACTGTTCCTTCAACTGTATTCTACAACTGCTTTATTTCCTATTTTCTATATATTGCTGTATGTTTTTTTTCCTTCAATCAATCACTTGCTCTCACATACTAGTGCAAGGGTTCAACTATTCAACATTTCCGCTGCACTACTCAAGCATTTCATACAAGTGAGATTTAGTCTCTGAAAAGATCCTAGGGCTTTTCTCAGCCCAACAAAGGGGAAACATAGAACATATACCTGTTGGGGTTGTAATCACTGGAAGCACACACCTAGGCTAGCCTATAACTTCTACATACAGCATATGTATAAGTTGACACCCGTTACAACATGTACAGTTTTGATTACGTTTTTTTACTGCACTTTCGCGTGTGTCCATGGAAGCATGCCCGCTGTCTTAGAAACGTAGGAGTCTAGGTTCCTAAAGTTAGGACACTAGCTTAGCTAGGAATGACGCCATGGAATGGTGGGAGGAAAGTAGAGCTAGGAACGTGAGTAGTGAGGAGAAATGTCGAGAAGAAAGGTAGATTGAAAAGAAGACAGAGGCATACAAGAAGGGGTGTTGTACCCTCTACAGCAGTATTCAGTAATAGTCTACCAAACCTATAAATTATAACTTATATAATTTTAACACATCCCCTAGGCTTGGTAGTGTCAAGCCCACACACACCCACACCACACACACACACCCACCCCCTAACCTAGCACCCCATTACCCTGCAGCAGCAGCGGCTGTTGACAACCCGGTAGACCTCTCCACGAGCGGGGCGGCGACAACAGCTACGAGGGTGCGGTGGCGACGGCGGCGGCGGCGGCAGTAACGACAGCAGCGGCGGCGGCGGCTTGCGGCGGCAAGTAGGCTAGCGGCAACAGCGGCGGCGGCGGGGGCTTCGACAAAAGCAGCGGCGGCGGCGGTGCTCGCCCCACTCGGCGGCGTGGCCAGGTTCCGCAACGGTGGGACGGCCGGTGCAAGGCAGCCATCGGTTGCGGCGAGTAAGAGGGGATGCAGGGGACGGGGGCAGGGCTGCAGCAGCACAGGTGTGGCGCGACAAAGTGCGTGTGTGCTGGCCAGCGCTAAGGCCGAGCGCTGGCCGCATGTCACCACAGCAGCACGACGAGACGGTCGCGGCGGTACGACACGACCGGAACGACGTCAGCGCGACGCCACGGTTGCGTGTCGAGACGGCCGCGGTAGGACGGCGCAACCGGCGAGAAGACGACGCCACCACAGCGTGACGCCGCCGCGGCCGCCATGGCAGCGTGAGGAAAAGGAGAGGAAAGCGCGGCAGAATTGTGAGGAGCAGGCCCGCTAGGAGTGGACCGCTCTGATACCATCTCAGAAACTTAGGAGTCTAGGTTCCTAAAGTTAGGACACTAGCTTAGCTAGGAATGACGCCATGGAATGGTGGGAGGAAAGTAGATCTAGGAACGTGAGTAGTGAGGAGAAATGTCGAGAAGAAAGGTAGATTGAAAAGAAGACAAAGGCATACAAGAAGGGGTGTTGTACCCTCTACAGCAGAATTCAGTAATAGTCTACCAAGCCTATAAATTATAACTTATATAATTTTAACACACTGTCTACGAAAGTATGGACCGATTCCACGGGAGCAAAAGTTTGATGTACAGTCCATGAAAGTAGGGCCTGTCTGTCCACGAAAGTATGAAAGATTTCGGAGGCACTCTGCGTTAGTAATTCTCCCAAGAATGTACACTTTAAACCCCAAAGGAGGCAGATACTGTCAAACATGTGTATTAGTTATGTTTGCATAGACTGTATAGGGTCACCTCTTAGAGGGTACAATACTTAGGTATATCTATCCGTAATCTCCCACTACTCATCATTCACTTCTCTCATTCTGATATGGTATCACGCGTAGGTTAGGATCCCCCACCTACCGCTTCCGCTCGTCCTCTAGCTAGGCCCTGCCGCGCCCCTCCTGGGCCCCGTCGCGACCCCCTAGCCCCGTCGCGACCCCCCTGGGCCCCGTCGTGCCCCTAGCCCTGCCGCGCCCCTCCTGGGCCCCGTCGCGACCCCCTAGCCCCGTCGCGACCCCCTAGCCCCGTCGCGACCCCCCTGGGCCCCGTCGTGCCCCTAGCCCTGCCGCGCCCCTCCTGGGCCCCGTCGCGACCCCCTAGCCCCGTCGCGACCCCCCTGGGCCCCGTCGTGCCCCTAGCCCTACCGCGCCCCTCCTGGGCCCCGTCGCGACCCCCTAGCCCCTTCGCGACCCCCCTGGGCCCGTCGTGCCCCTACCCCTGCCGCGCCCCTCCTGGGCCCCGTCGTGACCCCCTAGCCCCGTCGCGACCCTCCAGGGCCCCGCTACTCCCCTCGCCCTGTAGCGCCCCTCCTGGGCCCCATAGCGCCCCTCCTGGGCCCCGCCACGCCTGCAGGCCCCGTTGCCCCCCCTGCCCGGCCCCGTCGCGCCCGCCCGGCCCCGTCGCACCCGCCTGGCCCCGTCGCACCTGCCCGGCCCCGTCGCCGCCGCCCGGCCCCGTCGCACCCGTCCTGCCCCGTAGCACCCGCCCGGCCCCGTCGTGCCCGCCCGGCCCCGTCGCTCTCGCCCGGCCCTGTCGCACCGGCCCGGCCCCGTCGCACCCGCCTGGCCTCGTTGCACCGGCCCAACCCCGTCGCACCCGCCCGGCCCCGTTGAGACCTGCCCGGCCCCGTCGCACCTGCCCGGTCCCGTCGCGCCGGCCCGGCCTTGTCGTTCCTGCCCGGCCCCGTCGCACCTGCCCGGCCCCGTCGCCGCCGCCCGGCCCCGTCGCACCCGCCCGGCCCCGTAGCACCCGCCCGGCCCCGTCGCGCCCGCCCATCCCCATCGTCCTCGCCCGGCCCTGTCGCACCGGCCCGGCCCCGTCGCACCCGCCCGGCCCCGTTGCACCGGCCCGGCCCCGTCGCACCCGCCCGGCCCCGTTGCGCCCTGCCCGGCCCCGTCGCATCTGCCCGGTCCCGTCGCGCCGGCCCGGCCCCGTCGCACCTGCCCGGCCCCGTTGCACCGGCCCGGCCCTGTCGCACCTGCCCGGGCCCCGCTGCACCGGCCCGGCCCCTGCGCTCATCCCTGCCCCGGCCCCTTCATCCTCACTGGTACGGTCCCCCCCCCCCCCCTCCCTCCCTCTCTCCACCGCCTTGCTCCGCACTGCACTGCCCTGCACCGCACTGCACCGCCCTGCACCGCCCGGCACCGCACTGCACTGCCCTGCCCCGCACTGCACCGCCCTGCACTGCCCCGCACCGCACTGCAGTGCCCTGCCCCGCACTGCACCGCCCTACACTGCTCTGCTTTGCACTGCACCTCACTGCACCGTACTGTCCCGTCCTGCACTGCCCCTGATGGCGGCGGAGCTTCGCTTCGACGCTGAAGGCCAGCCTCTGGAGTTCGAGGCGTGGCTTGCCGACCTCCGGCGCCAACTCACTGGCCAGCGGCAGGATGGTGAACCGCTTTCCGCACACCTTGACGGTACGCTCCCCTGCCCAGACCCCCCTGCTCTTCTGCCCGCTGACTCCACACCCACTGAGCGCGAGTCTACTGCTACCACTGCCCGAGCGCGCTCTGTCTGGCTTTCTCGCGATGCTGTCACCCAGCTTGCCATTAGCAACGCCCATCCCCCGTCCGAGCGCCCTCGCTTTAGGTCCCTCACTACTGCTCAGGCATACTTAGATGCTGTCATCAAGCGCTATTCCACCCCTCCGGCTGCCTCGGTGGGTCGCCTGATCCTCCCGATGCTCTTTCCTAACCTTGCATCTTTCCCCACTGTCTCTGACCTCGCTGCCCACCTGCGCTCGATAGATGAGACCTGGCGCGCTGCCTGCACTGACGCACAGCTTAGAGCCCACCAGCCGCCCATTACCTCTACCCTTTACCTGCTTGCCACCCGCCTCCCTGACCGCCTTGCTGTCGCCCGCGACCACTTCCTTAGCATTCACCCCGCAGACCTCACCCTCACTGACCTTGTAGACACCGTGACTGTGATTGAGACCCGCCACCGCTCCATCGCCCAGGCGAGCGGTACCGTGCCGATCCCTATCTTTCAGGGTTGTGCCCCTGCTCAGTGTACCTTCTCCGACGGCTCTGCCGCTGTGGCTGAGACCGCTGCTGCAGCGCAGGTTCGTTCGGGGAAGGGCCGCCGCCCCAAAGTTGGGCGCGGCGGAGGAGGCGGGGGTGCGGGAGGGGGTGGTGGTGGAGTCGGGTCGTCTGGTGCTGGAGCGGACGAGGGGACCCTGCCCAGTCCAGCTGAGTCGCAGCCCTTGCAGTTGCAGCTAGCGCACCAGCCGCAGCAGCCGTCGCAGTCGCAGCCTTCGCAGCAGCCGCAGCAGCCGTCGCAGACGCGGCAGACGAGTGTCCTCCCGCCCGGGTGGCCCGGCCCTGGCGGTGGCCGGGCGCGTGGTGGTGTGCCGAGTGGTGGCTCCGGAGGCGTGCGTTGTCAGTACCAGATCCAAACCGTTCCTCGCCGCGGCTTCGTTTGCGGTAAGATCGGTCACTCCACTCCCCGCTGTTTTCGTCGCATGGACGACCTCTTTCGTCAGCGCTTCGGCCCATCGCCAGACCTTCCGGACTGGCACAGTTTGCTTAGTCGTAAGATTCAGATTTTTGACATGGACATGGACGCCATTGTTTCTGCTCTGCATGTGATGTATGCTGATGACTCTAGTGTGCTTCCCGCTTATTACTCACTGTCGGCTAGTGTAGGTGTGCCTAGCTTAGCCTCCCCTGCTGCGTCAGGCGTAGGATCCCCTGCTTTGTGTAGTCTTGGTGCTTCCGCCGTCGTTCCGTCGCCAGACGCCTCTCCCTCGCTTTCCTTCACCCTGGACTCTGGCGCTTCCCGGTGTTTCTTCCGTGACTTCACCACCCTGACGCCGCTTCCTGTTCCTGCTGCCGTTTCTCTTGCTGACCCCTCCGGCGGTCCGGTAGTCGCCCGCAGTTCCACCACCCTTCCCTGTCCGGCGGTTCCTTCGAGCACTCTCACAGGTCTGCATATCCCCTCATTCTCCAGGAGCCTAGTTGGTGTCGGCTGCCTCCAGGACCTTGGCGTCACCACTACGTTCCCTGGTCACGAGCGGTATGCTGTCTGTACCGAGGCCGCCACTGGTGCCCCCCTGTCCACGTTCCCCCGGGACCCGGTGTCCGGCCTGTTCACTCTGGACACCGTGACCCCCCCGGCTGGAGCGCTCCCTCAGGTGGCTGCGTCTACCCAGGTTGCTGCTGCCTGCTCCTGTCGGTCCCTCACTCACCCGACTCTCCTTTGGCACCACCGCCTAGGTCACCCTGCGCTCCCGCGTCTGCGTCACATGTCCCAGCACGGTCTTGTCCTTGGTCTCCCAGGTTCTCTCCCCGTGTCTCCCTCCTCCCCAGCCCCACCTTGCACGCCTTGTGTCGAGGGTCGGCTTCGCCGTGCCCCTCACTCCTCCTCGTTTCCCCCTACCGCCGCGCCGCTACAGACCCTGCACCTGGACGTCTGGGGCCCCGCCCCCGTCCATGGGCCGCGTCGAGAGCGCTACTTCCTTGTGCTTGTCGACGACTTCACTCGTTACACCACAGTCTTTCCCCTGGAGTGCAAGGCCGACGTGCCTGGCGCTTTGATCCCCTGGCTTGTCTCTGCGCGTGTCCACCGCGGTCTCCCTGTCTTGCGTCTTCACTCGACCGTGGTGGCGAGTTTGCCTCAGGTGTCCTTGGTCGCTTTTGTCGTGCGGAGGGCATCACCCAGACGTTCACCCTACCGGACTCCCCACAGCAGAATGGGGTCGCTGAGCGACGCATCGGTTTGGTCATGGAGGTGGCTCGCACCTCCATGACCCATGCTGGTGCACCCCATTTTCTGTGGCCGTTCGCTGTGCGCTACGCTTCTCACCAGCTTAACTTGTGGCCGCACCCTCAGCAGCCGCAAGTTTCGCCGACCCGTCTTTGGACTGGGTCTCCTGGTGACGCGTCTGCGTTCCACGTCTGGGGCTGCCTTGCTCACGTCCGTGCCTCCGGCACGGACAGCCTCACTGCCCGCACCCTTCCCTGCGTCTTCCTCGGTTTTCCCCTTGACGCGTCCGACTGGCACTTTTACCACCCGCCGTCTCACCGCTTCTTTCACTCTCGCGACGTCACATTTGACGAGTCCGTCTCCTACTACCTTCGCTTCACCCACCGCGGTCCCCCGGTTTCCCCCCCCTGTTCCTGGTCACTCCTTCCCCGGTAGTCCCTGCCCCTCCTCCTCCTCCTCCCCGTCCTGCCCCCTCAGGTGTGTCCCACGTCACCCCGCTTCCGTCGGTAGACCCGGTTGAGGAGTGTTCTGACTCTGGTGGCCCTGCTGCGCAATCCTCGCCGGCTGCCCTCCCCCGGCGTCCCCTCCCCAGTCCCCTCCTCCACCGCCTCTGCCGCCGCTGCAGCTGTCGTTGTCACTGCCGCCGCTGCCGCCGCCGCCGTCCCAGCACCCGTTCGCTAACTCTGGGGGTGCTCGTCCCGGTCGCCCTGGGGGTGGTCCCTCTGGGGGTGCTGGTGTGGAGTGTGTCGGTGGTAGCCGAGGAGCAGCTTGCGGTCCAGGTGTCGCCGTTGTGCCGCCACAGCAGCTGTCCCCGCCGGTGTCAGCCCTTCGCCTGCTCGGCCTTCCGTCCCCCGACCCTGCGTCTGTTCCTCTCCGACCGTCTCCTCCTCTTCCTGTCTACGGCCCTGTGTTCCCTCCGCCGGACTCGTCCCCGACCCGTCTTCCCCCTCGTTCCCCTCCTGTGTCCCCTCCCCTGTCTCCTGACCCGACTCCTCCGTCGCACGTCTGGTCTCACCGTCCCTCCCGTGCTCGTCCTACCTCGCCTGTCTTGCGCTCCCACCCTATGTTGCTTCGTTCCCACGCGTCTCGTCCTCCCCTTCTGCCGTCGCCTCCTCCGTCCTCCCTTGTTGTTGCACCCCCCCCGCTATCTGACTAGCCTTCGTGCCGCTCGTCTCTTGTTCCTCGGGTCCTTGCCTCTCTCGTTACCGACCCGTCTGTTCCTGTCTCGTGCCTTGACGCTCTTGTCGCTGCGGTCGCTGACTTCGCCTCTACCCGCCGCCTCGACTACGCCATAGCTCTGGTCTCTGACCCTGCCTGTCCTCCGTCTGTCGGGGGTGCTCCTGCCCTTGGCAGTGACGTCCTGGAGGACCGCCAGTTCGAGCTTGCTTTCCTGTCCGAGGCTGCTCCCCATCTCTGTTCCATGCTGCTAGTCCCTGAGGGTGACCCAGACGCTTTCGACATCCCGAACTCCTCGCACTTACGCTGAGGCGACCTCGGGACCTGGGCCTCGCAGTGGATAGCTGCCATGGAGCAGGAGATGGCATCTTGGAGATCCACCGGCACCTTCGTCGACGCAGTTCCCCCGCCTGGGGTGAACGTAGTCGATGGCCGCTGGCTCTTCAAGGTGAAGCGCCCTCCTGGAGAGCCGCTGTGTTCAAGGCACGCTACGTGGCTAGAGGCTTCAGTCAGCGTGAGGGGGTGGACTTCTTCCAGACCTTCGCTCCGACCCCGAAGATGACTACTCTTCGGGTTCTGCTACACCTAGCTGCTCAGCGTGACTACGAGCTTCACTCCCTCGACTTCTCCACTGCCTTCCTTCAGGGCAGCCTACACGAGCAGGTCTACTTGCGTCGCCCTCAGGGCTTTACTGGCACCTTCCCTCCTGGGACCCAGTGGCTCCTGCGGCGCCCGTCTACGGCCTGCGCCAGGCTCCCCGTGAGTGGCACGACACTCTCCGTGCTACGCTTGCTGACCTGCAGTTCTTTCCGTCTTCCGCAGACCCCTCACTCTTCGTTCGTGCTGGCCAGACTCCGTTCTACATCCTTGTTTACGTGACGACCTGGTCTTTGCCACAGCAGATAGGGACGCACTGGCCCTCGTGAAGGCAGAGCTGCTGAAGAGACACACGTGCACTGACCTTGGAGAACTGCGCCGTACCTTGGCTTGCAGATCTCCAGGGACAGAGCAGCGCGCACCATCACCCTGACTCAGTCACACTTGGTGCGCCAGGTCCTTCAGAGGTTCAGCCTTCAGTTCTCCTCTGCACAGCCCACCCCTCTGCCTGTAGACCACAGACTCTCCGCTCCAGTGTCTGAGGAGTCGGTTGAGCCCAGCGGCCCCTACGCAGAGCTGGTGGGTTGCCTCATGTACCTGATGACTTGCACTCGCCCAGATCTCGCATACCCTCTCAGCATCCTGGCTCGCTTTGTGGCCACAGGCAGACACCGACCGCAGCACTGGTCTGCCGCTAAGAGGGTTTTGCGTTATCTTGCTAGTACATCGGGCATGGGGTTAGTGCTAGGAGGACGCAGGCAGTGGTCCTTACTGGACACACCGACGCTTCGTGGGCAGACGACGCCGAGACACTCAGGTCTACCCAGGGCTACTGCTTCAGCCTTGGCTCAGGTGCCGTCTCGTGAGAGCTACCCGCTCCTCGTCTGTTGCCCAGTCCAGCTGTGAGGCTGAGATCTACGCTGGTGCCATGGCGGCACAGGAGCTCCGCTGGCTGACCTTCTTGCTCACTGACTTAGGTGAGCGGCCTAGCTCTGCCCCGGTCCTGTTCGCTGACAACAGGGCCATGATCCTCCTGTGTCAGGAGCCTCGACTCGAGGGCAGAGCAAAGCATATTCAGCTGCGATACTTCCTCCTGCGTGAGCTACAGCAGCGACGCCAGGCTCGCGTAGTACACTTGGCCTCAGGTGCCAACACAGCTGATATCTTTACGAAGGCGCTTGCGCCTAAAGATCATCAGCGGCACTGTGTACAGCTTGGTCTAGTTCCTGTAGCCTCTCACTTGCTAGGGCCTTGACTTTGTACTGTCCTTTATATGTATACTCAGACTGGACTTGTGTCCTCTCCCAGTGGCTGGACTAGTAGTGCCGCCCTGTCTTGTTCTTGCCTTTCTGTACTCCTTCTGACTGGTCTTTTAGACCCTTGTCTCAGAGGTTGGACTAGTAGTGCCGCCCTGAGCTGCTTGTTCAGGACATTCCCCTATGCAGTCTAGGGGTGTGTCAAACATGTGTATTAGTTATGTTTGCATAGACTGTATAGGGTCACCTCTTAGAGGGTACAATACTCAGGTATATCTTGTTCAAATAATATAAGTTATAATTTAATATAGGCTTGGTAGGTTGTTACTGAACCTTTCTGTAGGGGTATAAACCCCTCCTTGTACTCCCCTCTCTTTCTAATCCAACTCTCTTCTCTCTCGACACTCTCGTCCAGCTCCTAGCTTAACCCCGCCGCCACATTCATGGCGGCCTTGTTCCTGCCTAGTATCCTAGCCTAGAGCTACTTTAACATGATATCAGAGCAGGTGACCGTTTGTGGGCCTGCTCCCCATGCTTCCGCCGCGTGCTTTAATCGTCCGTGCCTGTGCCGCCGTCGTGGCCTTATTTTCCTGCCGCCGTTGCGGCCACTTGTTGTTGTGCCGCCGTGGCGGCCTCCCGCTTTTGTGCCGCCGTCGCGGCTTCTTGTCTTCGTGCCGCGCTGTGATGGCCGTTGCGAGATGCCGCCGCGGGCTCGTGGTCCTGCCATCGCCCGTCCGCCTCGTCGCCGCTGCATCAGCGTCGCCGCCCTCCCGCCAGTAAGCGTCGCGCCATTTATGGCGCGTCGCTGAAGATTCGTCCCCCCCCCCCCCCCCCCCCCCCGCCTCCCCCTCCTTCCCCTGCATCCCCACCTCCTTGCTGCAGCGACGACTGCCTCATGAGGGCCCTCCCCACCGCCGAGGGGAATGGACATGCCGCAAGGAGGGGCGGGGCCGCTGCACCAGCCTCTGACGTTCAAGCCGCCGCTGCGCCGCTGTTGCCGCGGGCCGGGCGCCGCCGCACGCCGCCGCCGCCGCCGCTGTCGTCACTGTCGCTGCTGCGGCCATTAGCCATCCCGCGGGCCGTGGGATCTGCCCCAGGGCTCAAAATTGGTTTAGGGGGACCCTTGGTAATCAGGGTACCTCAAAAAAATTTGCCCTGCCTCCTAGGGTGGAAATTTCGGCACCCTTTGAAAATTAGGGTAAATTTGAAAAAAAAACCGAGTACACTGTTTGGCCAGGGAAAAAATTGAACACCCTTTCATGTGCTTACCGATACAACAGTCGATCATACTTTCGAGTGCTTTCAGATCTAGAATGCATACAAGCACGTTGTCTCTAACATTATCAATGCATAGCTAGAGACTACCTAACTACTACTACTACTACTACCTACTACTACTACTACTACTACTAACTTACTACT
>BQMB01002316.1:0-43007 GCA_027943415.1 Closterium sp. NIES-67 | reverse complement strand
TGAGTACACGCGAATATAGCCTCGTGACTTGTACTCTCTAAGGCACAACCCTATATAGTCTATAAAAACATACTCAGATATGTTTGACACGACGACCCACAGCGGTCGCGGGTGGTTTAGGGCGCCACCAACCAAAGACCGCATTTAAATCCACGACTCGACCCTCGCGCAACACAATGACGAATCGGAACACGCCAAGTGCGATTCTGAATCCGATCTGGTTTTGTGACCTAATCCGTCATCACACGGAAATGGTAAGCCACACAACGGGCGTATTTACCACTGCCAAGTTTCAGTCTCCACTACACTCAGGCTATCGGCGTGAAGGCCCAGAAAATTCCCATCTATGAGTACTCCGCCAAGCACTCAACCCTTCATATGTCCAAACCAGATACGGCCTACGGGTTTTTCAGTTTCAGTTGTGTTACTCTTGTTGCAACGCCTCAGATTATGTAGAAACTTGAAACTTGGTTGTGCGACACATTGCAAAAACTGAGCAACGCGCCTACGTGGACATGGTCAGCGCAAAAGGCAAGCGCCTCGCCCCTCTACAGTACGCAAACAATAACACTCCTACAAACGTGGAAACGTTATAAACAATTGCGAGGGTCGCACAGCGATATTCTCTAAGTGCAATTTCCTACATCCTTGGAGCTTGCGTTAGTAGAATACGACTTGTAATGCAATGAGTTATGCATATGCGCAAAAGGGAGATATTTTCAGTGCGCATGCTTGAAGAAAGTATAAATAGGCGCCAGATTATGTTTATGTTTTGAACATGCCTTGTATCAAATGATATATTATATATATATTTGTGTAGGCTTGGTAGGTGTACTACAAACTGGTTCCTACTGTAGAGGGTACAACACCCTTCTTGTATCTCTCTCTCTCTCTTGCCTAGTCATCTCTATTTTCTCTCGTCACTTTTTTCTACCTAGCTAAAATCTCTCGCCATTCTCATGCTACCCTAGCTTAATGTCCTTTCAACATAGTTTCAGAGCAGGAAGCTCCTGCTGAGCCTCCTATTTATGCTTCCGCAGCGTACTCTCTCCCCTCCCGTCACTTTCACGCCACCGTGGCGGCTACGTCGTACTGCCATGGCGGCCTCGGTGCGCTGTCGTGGCAGCCTTGACGTGCTGCCATGGCGTCGACGCCACGCCATGGCGGCTTCGTTGTGCTGCCATGGCAGCTTCAACGCGCCAGCACACGGACGACAGCGGCCAGCGCACCGGTTTAGGCGCCAGCCAGCACGCCCGCACGCCAGCCACTGCACCAGCCAGGGCGTCTTGCTGATTGCGCGCCCCGCCCCCCTGCGTCTCCCCTGATCCCAGCCGCAGCTGATGACTTACTTCCCAGTGTCGCCGGGCCGTGCCACGCCGCCGGGTGCCGCGAGCTTCACAGTCGCCGCCGCCGTCGTCGAAGTCGCCGCCGCCACCGCAGGTGCCGTTGGCTCCGCCGCCAACCGCCACCGCTGTCGCCGCTGTCGTCGTCGTAGCCGCCGCTGACGCCATTGCTGCCACTCGCCGCCCATGTCGCCGCTTCGCACGAGGGGTAGAAGCCTCAGCTGCTGCAGGAAATGGGGGTGCAAGTGCGTGGGGGTGTTGCCTGTGTGGTGTGCTAGCGCCTACCAAGCCTAGGGTGTGTGTCAAATTATATATATATATATATATATATATATATATTTGTGTGTAGGCTTGGTAGGTGTATGACACTACTGGTTCGTACTGTAGAGGGTACAATACCCTTCTTGTATCTCTCTCTCTTGCCTAGTCATCTCTCTTTTCTCTCGTCACTTTTTCCTACCTAGCTAAAACCTCTCGTCATTCTCATGCTACCCTAGCTTAATCTCCTTTCAACACCCGAGCATCATAGTGGTATTTCTCAGCATCTTTATTGGAATTCCGTTATTTTCTCCATTTATGCTTTTCCAATATCATTCTTCGCTCATTATCCTGCTAATTGCACCATTCTTCTACACAATTCCCATGTTCGCGATCGTGTTCATACCTTAGCGAGTCCAGCGCAATACGTTGGCGAGATTGCGCATTCAGGGGAAGAGGGTAGAGGTAATGCCGAGATGGCACGAATCATATAAGACTAAGTGTGTGGCTCATCCATTTACGAAATGCAGAAAAGTTAGAACATTGCAGAGTGTTACTACTTTCGCTAATGCCGTCAATTGTTTCGCTAATGTCATCAAAATCCTTGTGAATGGCCTGGAAAGGAGAAGAATAACGTGAGAACATGCACATTCAAATGGCCTAGTGAGGCCCATTCGAATGGTCCTCCGCCCGCCAACCTCGTCGCCCGTGAAAGCTGGCGACTTCGACGCCAATAATCACCCGATTTTCCCCGAACGGGCAACTCGCAAAAACCAAGCCTACTTGGCGTGCCGCACATTGTCCAAATGCGGAGGAAAGAAACATTTGGCGAATCGCAGCTCCCATCCCAACCAAGAAAACCCAAGCTCAACACATACACACACTAGCGCTACATGAAGAGGCAGACTTGCGTGAAACTCGTACAAAGCACAACAGAGAGTGCTCGAACGCCGCAACCATGGTCCCCACAGATTCAACGACGTGAACTTCCCTTCAATGCACCTACCGTCAAGTCTTCCCCAAGTATGACAACCCGCCAATAGATCTCGTCCAGGTCCTGCTGAACACGCAGGAGTCCCAAGCCATACAGCTGCCGGTGGAAGCCACGAATGGCGAAGGCGCAATGGCAGCCTCACAGCCGCATCTTGCTCCTACTGCCTCGATTTCCCCTCTAGACGAACCCAACTGGTGGGAAAACCGCCTCCCCTCACCAACCGCCCCCTTACGACGCGAATACTGACAACGACACCGAGGAGGAGGCGACCAACGCCACGCACATTGAGCTCGACGAGGAGTTGGGCGAGCTCGACGAGCTTCCCTCCCACACCCCGACGACCAGCACCGGCCAGCGCAGCAACGCCCGCATGACCACCCGCAGGACCCATAATGAGGAACACCAGCTCGCGGTCATGCGCTACGATATGGACGAGGCTATCGAGCGCATGACCAGAAGGCAAGGGCGTCAAAATATTCCAGATCAAAACATGTGAAGGCACTGGCGTGATCACGGATTCAATTGAAGCGGCGCGGGTCGGCCACACAGATTCCCTGCGTGGTACGACATTTTCGACGAACTCTTCAGTGAGCGACACGCGGCGGCACCCCAAGCACTCGCTGCACCGCAAACGGTGGACATTGAGCATGAGAGCGAGTCCGATGATCCCGCGAGCGAAGGTGAGACTATCAGATTAATTACTATTGATTAAGAAGTCTACAAATTGAGAGGAACCTGCATTCGGTAGTGCCACATACCAACTCTACACAAAAACTTCCCTCCTCCCCCGCATGTTACGTCCCTGCCCCCCATAACAAGCATTTCTAATGCCGAAAGGGGGGTACACCTTCAGCAGCCACAGAATGCCGTCCCCGCCCTACTCTGCTTGTGGCAGCGCCTAATGTAGCGCCCACCGCCAATACACCGGCTGCGCTCACGATATCGACCCTAATCCATAGTTCTTATGAGACGAGGTGCCACGCGGACACTCCTACCTTGCCTGACACCATACCACCAGCTCCCGCCACCCATGTGATGGCCTCCCCGTCCGAAGGTGGTCTGTCCTCAAGCTTCGCCAGTTTGGCGTCGGGTGTTTCAATGCAATCCCGCAGCCTCTCCTGGGGAAAGTGGCCTTCCACGGACGGGGGGGTAGGGAGTTCATGCGGGGTGAGCGGACAAGCAGTTAGGAGGGCGGAAGTGATTTGCGAGGCGCACGCTCGCAAGGGTGGACAGCATGAAGGAACGGGCTGCCATACATGCTCTAGCTTGTACGGCTTCGTTGACCCCATTACCTACCACTTTGAAGAGCGGCATGACAAGCAGTGAGCCGAGTTCAAGCAACTTACTCGAGAGGTAGCCCGTGAGCTTCAGAATGTGCGAGTTCGAAGGAGGCATAGAGGTACGCCGTCAGCCTCGTCCTCCAAAGACTCGGAGTGAACCCGCGCAACCTACGCCGGTGTGTAAAAGGTGCGCCGCCGGCCCTTGCAGCCACCACCAATTCCACTCCTCCCCGAACCCGAGATGGACGCGTGTGCTAGCAACCGTTTGATGTTGTGCAAGGCAATTACGCAGACGACCCTTTGCAGAATGCGGGTCGAACGGCAGTTCATGCGTTCGTCCATGATCCACCACCTTGTCTTGAGTTGCGCATTCACCTGTTCGACCATCATTCTTGCCCGGGACTGCAATTTGTTCCAGATCCCTTTGTCTTCCAGCAGAGGGCCTCCCGGCGGTATGCGGTACAAGACATAGACCGTATGCCGCATCACTGACTAGGTAATCTAATATATCGTATAAGCTTGTCTGAAAGGAATTGCTATCTCTTACTGGTGCTCGCTACAGAAAGTACACGCAAAAAGTGCGCGTCCACAGCCTGAGCCCTCAGCCCTCAGCCGCAGCTGCAGAAAGTCTCACCCCAAACCACTCCAGTCGAATTTATCAGCCACAAACCTGATTCCAAGGCGCTTCGGACCCATTTCGCCCCAATCGCCCACAGAACTCTCGAGTCCTGATTGGCTCATTCTCTAGGTTCAACCCTAGTCAATCCACACTATGTATTGCCTAGCCTTTCATTCGTAGGACAGTCTATTAGTCATGTTCCCCCGATAGTACTCTACGCTATAGTCTGGGTTAATCCATTCAAAAAATTCATTTAGGGTTGGATGGGACTAGGATTAGAAAGGTTCCTTATTTTGCAATGCAGAAAAGCTTGAACTTGTTGGTATGAAAGCACTTAGCACTGTAATTACGGTGGAGCTTATAAAATACCCCAATATTGCAGTGATCGCATCATATGGCTAAAGCATCTGCTCGATTACGAATTGAGCAAAGTGGTAAGACCTGGAGGGCCAGCCACTCACTTGGCCAATCATGCACATATGTCTCTAGGTCTTCCTGTCACTTGCCACTGCCAACCTCTCCTGATCCTTTCCCAACCTCCCTCAATCCTTCAAGTGGAAGAATATCTATCCATGGGTATGGCAACAACCCAAAGAACCCTTACATGGACGTTGTTGAGGATTGTCACATATCCAATATTTAGCGGAAGCTTGAATGATACTTATCAGGAATTGAATGTGTACAAGCAAGAAGTCAATGCTATTTATACCTACGAGAACTCTAAGGAAGGGTAACTAGGACCTTCTAAGAGAGTTCTAGAAATGAGTGGAACCGTTCGTAGGAACATGACCTAGAAGCACGGTAAGGATTCTAGAGATGCGGTGACGGTAACGGAACACTCCACACAATAGAAAATGTGTCACGCAAGGAAAGTCCAAAACACTTTGTAACACAATTGATATAATGTATATGAAATATATCAATGTGTAGGAAAGAGTGTAGGGATTTCTAGGAAAGGAAAAACACACAAAATAATAAACAATGTATAGCAAATAGCATGATTGTGATCAAGGATTTGGTAAGCCTCATCCTCTCATACTTCCCCCCCCCTCCAAAAATTGGGTAGACACTGAAAGCACCCAATTTTCAGCAAATACAGAGGATTGTGAGGCTCAAAGTAGGCAGAGAAAATCAAGCCAACAAAGTTATGCTTGAACAGCAGCTCCTCTGTACTTTATTCCACACACTCGTGAGCCTGTACGAGTGCAGGTAGCAGGTATCCCATGTTGAAGTATTGAGACGTGTGACGCTCCAACTCAGGTTGCAGAGTAGCTCAGCGAATGGTGATAAGTCGGTGCCGGAGTTGCGGTCAGTAGAATTCAGCTGCACTGTAGCATGCTGTAGCGATGATAACTGCTTCAAGTGGTCAAGAAACCACCAAGCGTGCGAGGTTGACGTAGCACTCGTGTACCGGCTTGTATACTGTAGTAACACTGTAACTACTGCGTGCCGTTGCAAAGGGACTTGTTGCCAAGTGATTGTTGTAGGGCGATGTCACCATGCTCATCGGTGTAGCATCAATCCAAGGTCTTGGTCAAGGAGATATGGGGATTTCTGCGCTCAACCCATTTGACTCCTTTTCCATTTCCAGTAGGTTGTTGGTGATGATGTCCAGTTCCATCAATTGGCCTCGCTGTCTGAATGCACGTATATGTGTAGGTCCACTAGGTCGTCAAGTGTCCTCTATAGAAACAACTTCGATGACGTTGATGTCATTTCAGCTATTCAGCAGCGATGTTGAATCTATTCCGGTTTTGCTCGTAGGGGTGCCATTGGAGTAACGCGGATTCCTCTATTCATAGTGGCCTCGGCTCTCCGGATCACGCCTATCAGCTTCCGCGGAGGTGATGCTGGTGATGGATTGGTTGGTGACGCAGGTTTGATGACTCAATTAAAGTCATTGGGCCACGGGGACTCAAATATTGTCGTAGTCCTCCCATCCCCATAAGAGTCTCTTTTCTCTGAGCTCTTAAGGGTATGTGGCATAATCACGTTGGTCCAGGGCGTAGTGGTATCTCCATCTCACTAGTTGGAAATCGTATAGTGCCTTGCCGGGTCTAGGAATATTGCTCGAATAAGTTCCAGTGTCATCTCCATTGTTTGGAGGAATATCCATCAGGGTTGGGTGTTGTTGTATTTGTCTGCTGCGATGGTGGTAAACACTCGCGGCGGCGGCTGCTACATAGGATGCGATTGACTCGTAACGGCTTGAAGAAGAATCCATCCGCTCCCGCTTCCGTGTAGAGTCTTCCTGATGGGTGTAACTGTGGTAACTACTAGGGAACACATGTATCTTAATGCACAGGTGTCACTCCATTGCTGCCGGTGATTGGGTCGCTCGAGGGTATGAAGATTACTTGCTGATATGGGTCTCCCCTCGTTTTATCCATGGGTAGCAGCTGCTTGATATGCTTATCCGTGCTCCCGATGTACGGTCGGTAGAGCGCGTAATTGTCTTAATGCAATATGCATCTCCCGCATTTGTCAACATCATCGTGTTGCTGGGCGTTCTCCTGCGTCGTCGAAGTTACATCGAGGCTTGTAACGCATCGGCTTCTAGTAGAATCGCCTCCAATACACGTACTGTAGGGTCGCAGGTGTGCGAATGATTGCCGGATTCGAGGTCATGACTCCTCGGTCTGTCAACTCTCGTGCCTTTGTATCATGGCATAAACACCTGGAATCGCGGTCACATGATTGGGATGTCGTCTCTTGATTGGGTTGATGTTAAACTGCTCCAACCAATCACTGTAGACGGCTGAGATTCATCGTGAAGATGAACCGATCAGCTCTGTTACGAAGTAGTGTTTCACTGTCCCTGACGAGACGTAGTAACAGCGTCGTAGTTGCATGCGAAATCTGCTCCTACGCATCAACTTGTCATGGGAGGATTTTGCAAGAGAAAACTGCCACTTCTCTACAATCCTTTATGCGCCCAAATTGTCAAAATAGATTATATCATCCATGTAGAACGATAGTTTTATGCAAGCCGGTTTGGTTGTTGGAGATGTTCGGCTGCATTGTTGGTGTAAAAAAAATTTCAGCTTCTGTGGTGAAGTACGAAATTATGCGTTATCGGTGTCGATCTGGCGTCCAACAAAGATTCTGACTACGTAAATAAAAAGTTGTCGATTCAGTGTCTGATCGACTAGTGCGCAATCGTTGTGTCGCAAGGTTCGAATGTAGACTCCCAAACGTTTTTCTCTCATCGAGAAGCCTCACGGTCCATTTGTGCCGTTGATTCGCCGACGATCTGACGATGTGCGGGTTGCGACACCATTTTCGTCAGTCAATGCTACCAAGGTGTATTTTTCTGAAGCCTCTGACGGTCCAGAAGTTGTGTTGCCAAAATGCCAGACGTGATGAGGAGATTTGAATGTTGAGAGCTGGAAATTTCGGAAGTCAAGTTGTCGAAGTTGATATAGGCGTATATATGCTTCTTTCATCAAATTCTTGTAATGGAGAAACTCACGCTCCATCTGGTCCGCTGGTTCAATGTGGATCTGACGGTCCAAAATCCAAGCAATCTGAAAATATTCTTGAGGCTCATTCAGCTGCGCCAAAAGTCGGAGTCAACGCGCTTTCTGCGGCAATTTGTAGACGTCGATGTCCGTTGTCGAATGATCGGACAAGCGCGAACAATCCGCGACTATCGAGGTGTCGCCCCCCCCCGAAAAACCGGCTTTGTCGATGCTTAATATCGAATGGTTGGCGATGTTGCTCGCCATGGTTGGGGACCCTAGGTGCAACTGCTCGAGGTTAGTTGGAACTTAGTAAGTGTTGGGCTGAGAAAATAGTCCTTAGGATCTTTCCAGAGACTAAGTCCACTTGTACAAGATACTTGAGTAGTGCAGCGGAAGTGTTGAGTAGTTGAACCCTTGCACTAGTATGTGAGAGCAAGTGATTGATTAAAAGAAACAAGCATACAGCAATATATAGAAAATAAGAAATGAAGCAATTGTAGAATACAATTGAAGAAACAGTTATCGAGTCGCACAGCAACTCGATTGTTTGTTCGGTTACCATCCTTGCAGTCGCA
This sequence comes from Closterium sp. NIES-67, assembly GCA_027943415.1. Lineage (NCBI taxonomy): Eukaryota > Viridiplantae > Streptophyta > Zygnematophyceae > Desmidiales > Closteriaceae > Closterium > Closterium sp. NIES-67. Next base: position 34,474 of record BQMB01002316.1, on the reverse strand, counting down.
ACGGTCAATCGCAACCTCCGGTTGCGACCCTTCGAGTCTCTTCGTCCTTTCGTATTCTTTCGTCCAACCTCCTCGTCTAACCTCCATTGACTCGCGTACCCGATACGACTTTCCTCGAGTGTAATGTTATACTTCAGAAACGCTTAAGTCTTCGAGGTATTTCCAACACTCCCCTTCGTTTTTGGAGTGCTGACGTGTTCGGATTCGATGACGTTTATCTGCCCGGTCAGCAGCATGTAGTAATCGAACTTTGCCTTTGCCAGTTTCTTCGTAAGGTAATATGCAGCCACTTCTGTCGTGGGGCAGTAACCGAGTTGAAGTCTCCCCTTTGCGATCTCATCCTTGACGAAGAAATATCGCAGAGCGATGTGCTTGGTTCGATTGGCAAACCCGTTTTTGTTTGCGATTTTGATCGCAGATTGTTTGTCGCAAAATAGCGAGAAGACGGGCATGGTCGCGATTTTCGCTTCCTCGAGTAGCTCCTGTAGGTAAAGTCCTTCTTTGGTCACAAAGCAGAGAGCGATGTATTCCGCTTCAGCAGAGGATAGCGCGATTAGTTCCTGCTTGCTCGATTGCCAGGAGATAGTCTCGATAGGCCCTAGTCGGTAGATGTAGTCCGTTATGGAGCGACGATTCTCCCTATCTCCCGCGTGGTCGGCGTCGACATAGCCGAGTAGTTGTACGGACGATGGCGTTACTTTGCTGTAGGTAAGTCCGGTCGTCGGCGTAGAGACGAAGTAGAGCAGTACCCGATTTAGCTCCTCGAGATCCTCTTGCTTCGGCTGCTTCAGGTGTGTCGCCAGTTGGCTCGCACTGTAGGACAGATCCGGTCGGCAGGTTACTGCTGCGAGCAGTAGACAGCCGAGCTTCTGTTGATATTCCTGGATTTGCTTCACGGAGAGCTTTGCGGAGGTGTCACAGTTGTTCCCGTAGCAATAGGGAGTCGCGACTGTGACCGGCGTTAGTCCGAAATTCTTCGCGATAACGCCCGCGTACTTTCCGGCGTGTAGGTAGAACGCCAAGTCGTCTTCGACGACGTTCAGACCTAGGTACTGGCTCACGGTGTCTGACACCGTGAGTGTTAAGTCACTCCTCAGCTCCCCTTCGAACCAGGTGACGACGTTGGTAGTGGAGCCGACGTAGAGCAGGTCATCGACGTAGACGATGAGTAGGACGAAATCCCCCTCCTTTTGTAGTCGGTACATCCCTTGATCGTGCAGCAGCTGCAGGAAGCCGATCTTGACGAGGCGGCCGTGAAGGTGCTGCTGCCAGAGCCGCGGGGCTTGTTTGATTCCGTAGAGGGATTTTACCAGCTGGCACACTTTTGTGGGGTCGTCGATGAATCCGTGGGGTTGCTCGATGAAGATTTTGGCGTCCACAGGTGCGTACAGGAAGGCATTGGCGACATTGATCTGGCGCAGTGGTAGCTTTTTTGTGGCCGCGACGGCGAGCAAAATGCGCAGAGAGGTGTGTTGGGAGACTGGGGTGAATGTCTCTGTGTAGTCGGTTTTGTATCGTTGGTCGAATCCTCGTACGACCCATCGAGCCTTGAAGCGGTCGATGGAGCCATCCGCATTAGTCTTGATGCGGTACACCCATTTCCCCGAGAGCACATTCTTCCTGTTGGTTTTTATTGCAGGTACCAGCTTCCACGTATTTCGGTTTTGCAGGGCCTTCAGTTCTTTTTCCATTGCTTCCTTCCATTTCGCCTTGTGTTCCCCCCCCAGAGCCTGCGATATAGTCGTTGGCTCTCGCGGCAACGGCGGCGGCGGGCTCTGGACGACGACCCAGAGTCCAAGTATGTGCAGGCCCGTGGGTGTGTGTCGAGGGGAATTGGCATTCTCGGGATAAGGTGCTTCGTCACCATCTTTGGGGTCAGGTAAGAAATTGGGTCCGATGCGTTCAGAGACATTTGTGTCGACCGGTTGATGTGTAGTGTAACCCTGGTCAGCGAAGTGGTAATAGGTGTCGAGGTTGTTACTATCGAGAGGATTGTCGTCGTCGAGTGGAACGGGCACGGAGCTGTAAGGGAGTGGTCCGGCAGCTTTCGAGGCTTCAGGTACGTCTTCTTCTGCTGCGTCAGCTTCGGCAGCACGGTCGGCGAAAGACCGATGGCCCTCGAAGCCGTCGGTGGGGTCGTCTGTGTTGGCGATGTTGTCCAGGTAATGCTGCAGCGTCAGTCGCTCGTAGAAAATCGCATCACGTGAGGCCACTGTGGTTTTGTCATGAATGTCGAGAAGTTTCCATGCTTGGAAATGTTTTGCGATGCCGAGGTGTAGTCCCCACCGTGCTCGTTGAGAGAATCGATCTGCTCAGGCTGTGTGGGGTCTGTACTGTACCATGCAGCCGAAGACTCGAAGTAATTTTGTGCTGCCTTGCTTTCCTGTCCACAGCAGATGTGGTGATGCGCTTTTGGGAAGTGATGACGAGGACAGCAAATTGTGCAGGTGGACTACATGCGTCATCGCGTCAGGCCAAAGCGTGTTGGGCAGTCTCATCCCCAGGAGCAGCTTCCGCATCGTCGCCTGCAAGGTTCTGTTCATCCTCTCTGCGACCCCCTGCTGCTGGTGAGCGTAGGGCAGGGACACCAGGCGTGTGATGCCTCTTTCTGCCAAGTAGTTCCTGCATCGTTGTGACTGGTTTTCCAGTGCTCCGTTTGACTGGAAACTTTTGAGTTGCGAGCCCGATTCTCGTTCAGCGATGGGGAGCCATGTTGTGAAGGCTTTGAATGCTTGATCTCGTGTCTTGAGGTTATAGGGCCAGACATATCGTATTGCTGCGTCGATGAACGTGATGACAGAGTTGTACTCTGCTTCACTGTCGTCTAGAGGCATATTTAAGATGTCGCTGTAGACTGTTTCCATCGGTGCGTATGCAGGTGCGCTTGGATTGTGATGCGATGGGAAAGGTTGGTGGGGAAGATCAGCTTTAGGACACGTGAAGCATCGTGCGCGGGGTCGAGTGCAAGTCGTCAAGTACATGAGGCAACCCACCAACTCTGCGTAGGGTCCACTGGGCTCTACTGGCTCCGCAGGAACTGGAGCAGAGAGCCCATGGTCTACAGGTAGAGGGGTGGGCTGTGTGGAGGAGAACTGAAGACCGAACCTCTAAAGGACCTGACGCACCAAGTGTGACTATGTCAGAGTGATGGTGCGTGCTGCTCTGTCCCTAGAAAATCTGCAGGCCAAGATAGCGATGCAGCCCTCCAAGGTCAGTGCAGGTGTGTCTCTTCAGCAGCTCGGCCTTCATAGAGGCCAGTGTGTCCCTGTCAGCAGTAGCAAAGACCAGGTCGTCTACGTAGATAAGGATGTAGAACGGAGTCTGTCCGGAATGCACAAACAGCGAGGGGTCAGCAGAGGACGGAAAGGACTGCAGGTCTGCTAACGTGGCACGCAGCGTGTCGTGCCACTCGCGAAGAGGTTGACGCAGGCTGTAGATTGGGCGCCGGAGAAGCCATTGGATCCCAGGGGGGAAGGTACCAGTGAAGCCCTGAGGTCGACGCAGGTAGACCTGCTCGTGTAGGCTGCCCTAAAGAAAGGCAGTAGAGAAGTCGAGGGAGTGAAGCTCGTAGTCGCACTGTGCTGCTACGTGTAGCAGCGCCCGAAGAGTGGTCATCTTCGGGGTCGGGGCGAAGGTTTGGAAGAAGTCAACCCCCTCGCGCTGGCTGAAGCCTCTAGCCACGTAGCGCGCCTTGAAGACAGGCGGCTCTCCAGGGGGGCGCTTCACCTTGAAGAGCCACCGACCATCGACTACGTTCACCCCAGGCGGGGGAACTGCGTCGACGTAAGTGCCGGTGGACCTCCAAGATGCCATCTCCTGCTCCATGGCAGCTATCCACAGAGAGGCCCAGGGTCCCGAGGTGGCCTCAGCGTAGGTGCGAGGGGTCCGGATGTCGAAGGTGTCTGGGTCACCCTCAGGGACTAGGAGCATGGAGCAGAGATGGGGAGCAGCCTCGGAAAGGAAAGCAAGCTCATACTGCCTGTCCTCTAGTACGTCACTGCCAAGGGCAGGTGCACCCCCGACGGGCGCAGGACGGGCAGGGTCGGAGACGAGAGCGGTAGTGTAGTCAAGGTGGCGGGTAGAGGCGAAGTCAGCGACAGCAGCAACAAGCGCGTCAAGGCAGGAGACAGGAACAGACGGGTCTGTAACAAGAGAGGCAAGGACCCGAGGGACAAGTGGACTAGCGGCACGGGGTAGTCAGACAACGATGAGGGAGGAGGCGAGGGGAGGAGGGGAGGACGAGGCGAGTGAGAACGGAGTAATATAGGATGGGAGCGCGGGACAGGGGAGACGAGACGAGCACGGGAGGGACGGTGAGACCAAACGTGGGACGGAGGTGTAGGGTTAGGAGACAGCGGAGGTGACACAAGGGGGGAACGAGGAGGAAGACGGGACGGAGAAGAGTCCGGGGGCGGGAACACAGGGCCGTAGGCAAGAAGGTGAGGAGGAGGTGGGGGAGACACCGGCGAGCGGTCAGGGGAGGGAAGGCCGAGCAGGCGAAGAGCGGAGACCGGGGGTGACGACTGCGGCGGCTGCTATGGCGGCTGGTGCTCGACCCTCGAACCGGCAGAGGCACGACGACCTCTGGGAGAACACTCAACAGCAGCACCCCCAGAACCAACACCCCTAGAGCGAGAACCCTCTCCAGCCCCAGCGGCACCCCCAGGCCCGCCAAGACAGACCTTATCAGGAGCCGCAGGACGAACACCCTCCTCAGCGCCAGCACCCCCAGAGGCCAAGAGCGGCGGCGGCGGCGGCGGCGGCAGCGGCGGCTACGATGGCAACGGCGGCGACGACGGCAGTGGCTGCGACAGCGGGGATGGAGACACCAGGGAAGGGGGATGCGGCAAAGGCGGAGCGGGGGGACCACCAGAGTCAGCAGACTCCTCAACCGAGACAACTGACGGGAGGGGAGTGACATGGGAGACACCAGTGGAGGCAGCACGTAGCGGGAGGGGAGGAGGGGCTACCAGGGGAGAGGGGGCAAGGAACAGGGGGGGGGAAACCGGGAGACCTCGGTGAGGGAAGCGATGGTAGAAGGAGACGGACTCATCAAAGGTGACGTCACGAGAGTGGAGGAAGCGGTGAGACAGCGGGTGGTAGAAGAGCCAGTCAGACGAGTCCAGGGGGAAACCAAGGAAGACACAGGGGACAGTGCGGGCAGTGAGCTGTCCGTGCCAGAGGCACGAACGTGAGCAAGGCAGCCCCAGACGTGGAACGCAGACGCGTCACCGGGGGACCCGGTCCAAAGGAGGGTCGGCGAAACCTGCGACTGCTGGGAGCGTGGCCACAGGTTAAGCTGGTGAGCGGCGTAGCGAACGGCGAACGGCCACAGCAAATGGGGTGCACCGGCATGGATCATGGAGGTACGAGCCACCTCCATGACCAAGCCGATGCGGCGCTCAGCAACCCCATTCTGCTGTGGCGAGTCCGGCAAGGTGTACGACTTGGTGATGCCCTCCGCACGACAGAACTGTCCAAGCCAACCAGAAGCGAACTCTCCGCCACGGTCAGAGTGGAGACACAACACGGGGAGACCGCGGTGAAGACGCACAGCCACAACCCAGGGGAGAAGAACGTCGGGCACATCGGCCTTCCGCTCCAGGGGAAACATCGTGGTGTAGCGCGTGTAGTCGTCGACGGGCACAAGAAAGTAGCGCTCGCCACGCGGTCCGGGGACGGGGGCTGGGCCCCAAACGTCTAGGTGCAGGGTCTGAAGGGGAGCAGTAGCAGGGCGAAGCGAGGAGGAGTGAGGGGCACGGCGGAGCTGGACCTCGACGCAGGGCATGCACGGTGGAGAAGGCGAGAGGGGTAGGGCGGGGAGCAACGCGGGGAGGCCTAAGACAAGACTGTGCTGGGACATGTGACGCAGACGCGGGAGTGCCACAAAAGGGACGGGTGAGTGAGAGACCGACACGAGCAAGCTGCAGCGACCTGGGAGGACGCACCAACCGGGGGGGAAGCGGTGTCTAGGGTGAACAGTCCGGACACCGGGTCCCGGGGGAACGTAGCAAGTGGGGAACCTGAGACAGCCTCAGAACAGACAGCGAACCGCTTGTGCCTGGGGAACGTAATGGTGACGCCGAGGTCCTGAAGACAGCCGACACCAACCAGGTTCCTCGAGAACGAGGGAACGTGGAGGCCTGTAAGAGAGCCCGAGGGAATCGTTGGACAGGGAAGGGACGTGGAACTGCGAGCGATGACGGGACCCGTAGAGGGGTCAGCGAGAGAGACAATGGCAGGCGCAGCAAGCGGCGTAAGCGTGGAGCGGTCGCGGAAGAAACATGCAGAAGCACCGGAGTCGATAGTGAAGGACAGCGAGGCAGTGGCGGAGGCTGGGAACAGAGCCGGTGCAGAACCTAGGCTAGGCAAACTAGGCAGTCCTACGCCTGACACAGGAGGGGAGGCTAAGCTACACAAGGGTGAGACACCTAAACTAGAGTACACAAGGTAATAAGATCCAGCAACACTAGAAGCGTCAGCATACAAAGCATGCAAAGCAGCACCTATCTGATCCATATCTAACTCAAAGATAGGCACGCCCTGGCGAAGCAGGCTGTGCCAGTCGGGGAGGTCCGGGGCCGGGCCAAAGGGACGACGAAAGAGATCGTCGAGGCCGCGGAAACAGCGGGCGGTCGGGTGTGGGCGGCGACACAGAGTGCCGCGGAGAGGCCCAGTCTGAAGCTTGTACTGGCAGGTCACAGCACTGGAGCTGCCGGTAGACGCCAAGCTGCGCGGGCCACCACCTCGGCCACCACCGCCGGAGGTGCTGGGCCAACCAGGTGGGAGACGAGCCCACGGCTGCGACGGCTGCTGCTGGGACGGCGGCGGCTGCTGCTGGGGCTGCTCCGGCTGCGAAGGCGACTGCGTCTGCTCCTGCCCACCGGTGGTAGTCCCCTCAGGTGGACTACCGTCACCACCACCACTACCACCACCACTAGTGCCACCACCACGACCTCCCTGGCGGCCATGGCCACCGCGGCGCGGACGCTGCTGCGGGTGGACCGCAGCTGCCGTCTCGGTAAGAGGGGTCGCAGTGGCGACCGCAGCCGAAACGTCAGTAAACGTGCACTGGGAGGGGGTACAGCTGTGAAAGATAGAGACTGCCGGCGCGTTCGACTGAGCGATAGAGCGCTGGCGCGTCTCGATCTCGATGAGGGTGTCGACTAAGGCGGTCAGTGTTAAGTCACCCGAGTGCTGGCTAAGCAAGCGGTCGCGGGCACTAGCTAGCCGGTCAGGCAGGCGCATGACGATAAAATAGAGGGTCATGCACAATGGGGGGGGGGAGCGCAGTGAGCTGGGCAACAGTGCTGGCAGTGCGATAGCGAGTCTCTATGCCACGCAAGTGAGTTGCAAAGTCTGCGACAGTAGGGAAGGCAGCAAGGTCTGGGAACATCATCGAGAAGAGCAGGCGGCTGGCAGAAGCGACTGCGGGTGTGGAATAGCGAGCAATAACAGCGTCTAAATAAGCTTTGGTCGTATCAACTCCGCTGCCCGCGCCGGGGCGCCCCGCAGCCGCCCCACTCTCAGCGGAGGTGGGGTCAGCAGGGAGGGGAGCAGGTGCAGGGGGGCGGGGGAGCAAGCCATCAGCATGGACAACCAGCGAGTGCCCATCCTGGCGCTGACCTGTAAGCTGACGGCGGAGATCAGAGAGCCAGGCGACGAGGTCAACCGCGTGGCCCTCAGCGTCCAGGCGGAGCACGAAGTCAGCCATCGTGCAGGGTCAGTGACACATCTCCTCAGCGACACAGCGGCACAGCTCCACAGCTCGGCAGGAGCACAGCGGCACGGGGACACGGCGGCAGCACTCTCTAGTAGGGCGGCTGCGGGGCGCCCCGGCGCGGGCTAGCAGAGGACACGCGGCCCGAGGTGGCACGGCAGACCGAGCAGGCACGAGGAGGGGCCAGGCGGGCAGGAGAAGGGGCCGGGCTGGCGCTGAAAACTGGGCAGGCGTGACAGGGCCGGGCTGGCGCTAGGAGAGGCCGGGCGGGCGCACTAGGACTGGCGGGCGGTAGGAGAGGCTGAGCGGCGCTAGGAAGAGGCCGGGCAGGTGCTGCTGGGGCCGGCTAGGAGCGGGCTCGACGGTCAGGGGGCCGGCCAGGAGCGGGCGCGACGGCCAGTGGGGCCAGCTAGGGGTGGGCGCGAACGGCCAGAGGGCTGGCTAGGAGCGGGCGCGACGGCCAGTGGGGCCAGCTAGGGGCGGGCGCGACGGCCAGGGGGCTGGCTAGGAGCGGGCGCGAACGGCCAGAGGGCCAGCTGAGGGCGGACGCGACGGCTAGGGGGCTAGCTAGGGGCGGACGCGACGGCTAGGGGGCCGACTAGGGGCGGACGCGACGGCCAGGGGGCCAGCTAGGGGCGAACGTGACTGCCAGGGGGCCGACTAGGGGCGGACGCGACGGCCAGGGGGCCAGCTAGGGGCGGACGCGACTGCCAGGGGGCCGGCTAGGGGCGGACGCGACGGCCATGGGGCCGACTAGGGGCGGACGCGACGGCCAAGGGGCCGGCTAGGGGCGAACGCGACGGCCATGGGGCCAGCTAGGGGCGGACGCGACGGCCAGGGGGCCGACTAGGGGGGGACGCGACGGCCATGGGGCCAGCTAGGGGCGAACGCGACGGCCAGGGGGCCGACTAGGGGCAGACGCGATGGCCAGGGGGCCAGCTAGGGGCAAACGCAACGGCCAGGGGGCCGGCTAGGGCCGGACGCGACGGCCAGGGGGCCGACTAGGGGCGGATGCGATGGCCAAGGTGCCGACTAGGGACGAACGCAACGGCCAGGGGGCCGGCTAGGGGCGGACGCGACGGCCAGGGGGCCGACTAGGGGCGGACGCGACGGCCAGGGGGCCAGCTAGGGGCGAACGTGACGGCCAGGGGGCCGACTAGGGGCGGACGCGACGGCCAGGGGGCCGGCTAAGGGCGGGCGAGAGACTAGGGCGCGGGCGGAAGCGGGCGGGGGGACCTAACCTTCTCGATACCATGTTAGAATGCGTGAATAATTACTAGAAGGAGAAACCTAGAACATATACTTGTCGGGTTGTACTCACTAGAAGCACACACCTAGTCTAGCCTTTAACTTCTACATAGAACATATGTATAAGTTGACATACACTACTGATTTTGAGCCAACTCAACCCGCATACCACCATCTTTCCTTCTCTCTCCGAACATCTTCTTTCCCAACTTCCAACACTTTCTCTGAAGTGTAGGAGTGTCTATCCACGGGTGTTGTGGTCCACCTGAAGAGTTGTAGCATGGACGTGCTTGGGGATGCGGCGCTGCACCTAACAAATCTAGCAGCCAGCTGCGTTGCCAGGTGCACGGCTGGCCGAGCAAGCATGGTCAACATTGCCAATGAGCTGGAGGGTATAAGAGCATGTTCCTACAAACGTCTTCCCGGGCTAGCCCCTCTCTGATTCGCCCATTCGCGTGAAAGAGTATTCGTATAACCCTGTTTCAGTTGAAGTCGATTTCAGATTCGTGTTCCACCATTTTCAACCGCATTACAAAGAGCCGCGTGTCGAAATTGTACTGTACAGATATGCGTGTGCATGGAAAAAGAGCGCCTGAAAAGAGGTATCAAAACACGCCCTCAATCTCGGGAAGCCCAGCCTCGCATCGCGGAACCGTACTGTACAATTTTGCGTCAAAATTTGCGACACTACAGCGCACGAGTCTGGGAAGAGGTTGGCTGGGAAGGGGTTCATGGGAACACACTCTAAGGAATGGCGTGGCAGGGGGAGAGGAGCCAAGAGCAGTGGTGAAGGTGGATGTGGAGGTTCGAGAGAGGCAAAGTAAGCTTGGGGCCTGGATTCAATATGGTTACAATTGAGAAAGCTTGCTTGCTTGTCCTTCGCTATAGGCATCATTCTTATTTCAAGTGGCTAAGTACAATTAATACTTGTAGCTTTCATAAAACAAAAAGCATCATAGTCTAGACTGGAAGGCCCCATTCAAGCGACTAACTGGTAGATGGCGAAGCTCCAATCCACGTATTTGTCGTTGGAGAAGAGCGAATACTGTGCTTCGACAACGCCAGAAGCTGCAGTACAATAAGCTTTGCTATCACAATACACAATATAAAATAAACACTACGTGCATTTTTATTTTTTTGACTTAACTCTGGATTGCTGACTGTGCTAGAGTTAGTATATGTACAGCCTGCCACTCACTCGTTGCCACTGCTGCCACCCGCTCGCTCGATGCCACTATCGCCAGCCTACCGCTCACTGCCATTGCGGAAGGCCGTGCGGTTGGATTCACCCCCTGGCTTCTCGCTGGCAGCTGGTGAGCTAGCGAGTGGACGTCAAGTTGCTAGAGGCCCACATTACTGGTGAGCTGCTGTCCCCGATGCCACGTCAGCGCAGCGTGAGGAGTACGCAGCTGTCCCAACTGCCCACGCCATTTGGCGGGCTCGCGACACCGTTGCGCTGCTGGCCATCACCAGATGCATGCCGGTCAACGAGCATGTGCAATTTGAGTCGCAGGAGACGGTGAAGGCCCTATGGGATGCAGTCGTCGCCGGTTACTCATCCCCGTCCTCTGCCGCCCTCGGCCGCCTCCTCCTTCCATTTCTGTTCCCCTTCCAAGCCTCCTTCTCCACGGTCGAGTATCTCGAGGTACGCTACCGTGCACCCTGGTCCGAGGCCGACCTCGCTGCTCACCCCCCACCCACCTTCGTCACCCTTTTCTTCCTGACCAGCCTCCCTGACTACCTCACTCCTGCACGTGATGCTCCGCTTGCATTGTCCTCCAGTGCCCTCACCATCGGCCACTTCTCCACCTCCCTGACGGAGGTCGATACCCGCCTCCGCGCGATCGCCAAGTCCACTGCCGCAGGTGCGACCCCTATCTTTAGGGTTGCTCTCCGTCCCAGGTCGTTGTCTCTGGTGCCTCTGCCTCTGTAGCTGAGACCGCTATGGCGGTCACTACACCTGGCTGCTCTGCCAGGCATTCACACCGGGGTCGTGGTCGTGGGCAGGCGGTCGGGGCACTGCTGAGGCCCCGGGAGCTGGCGGAGGAGCGAGTGCAACACCGAAGAAGCCGCAGCCGTAGCAGCTGCAGCAGCAGCCGTGGTGGGTTCGTAGGATTTCTGGGCATGGTACAGGCCCTGGTGGTTGGGCACCTGGGTTGTCGCTGCTCTGGGGCTCACGTGGCTCCTCTGGGGGCCAGGGTGGCGTGAGGCCTGGGGGTCCCGTGCGCTGTGCGTACCGGCTCCAAACTGGCCTCCTACGCGGTAAGGTCTGCAGTGCACGGGGCGCACCGCCACTCGCTACTTTTGCCGTCTGGACGATCAGTACCATGGTCACTTTGGGCCATTGGCGCCCCTTCCGGAGTGGCCTGTCCTTATCCGTCATGGCGTTTCGGTGTTTGAGTTAGAGATGGCTCAGATAGGTGCTGCCATGTTTTCTTTGTACTCTGGAGATTATAGTGTTGCCGACTCTTATTATTCTGATGTGTACAGTCTAGAATCTCCTGCGGTGTGTAGTCTAGGCTCCTCGTCGGCCCCTGCTGAGGTGACCCTCTCATTCATTCTGGAATCTGGCGCGTCTAACTGCTTCTTTCGAGACCGCACTGCACTCACACCACTTCCTACAGCGGTACCGGTCTCGCTCGCAGAATCGCGTGACGTAGTCATCGCCCACAACACCACTGCCCTCCCTTATCCAGCTGTCCTATCCGGCTCCCTTACAGGCTTGCATATCCTTACGTTTTCCAGGAACCTGGTTGACGTTGGTCATATTCAGGACCTTGGTGTCACCACCACGTTGGCTGGCCACGAGAGGTATGCAGCCTGTACGGACGCAACTACAGGCACCCATCTTGCCTCCTTTGACCACGACCCAGCGTCCGATCTCTTCTCACTACACACCGAGTCCCCCCAGGTAGCTGGGTCCACCCAGGTAGTTGCGTCCAGCTCCTGTCGCTTCCTCACCCACCCGACACTCTTGTGGCACCACCGCTTAGGTTACCTTACCCTCCGGCATCTGCGTCATATGGTACAGCACGATCTAGTCACTGGTCTCCCCACGTTGCTCCCCGCCCTCCCCGCCTCGGTAACGCGTGCATGCACCTCCTGTGTCGAGGACCGGTAGTGCGCGACTCCTTGCTCCTCCTCGTTTCTTCGACCATTGCTCCTCTGCAGACGTTGCACATGGACGTCTGCCCCCCCCCCCCCCCCCCCCTATCCCCCCCCCACCCCCCCCGGGCCAGGGACCTCACAGGGAGCGCTATTTCCTGGTTGTTGTCGACGACTTTTCTTGGTTCACCACGGTGTTCCCATTGGAGCAGAACGTCAATGTGCCTGACGCCCTCCTCCCGTGGCTCCGCGCCGTCGGCACCCAGCGCTTCCTGCTCATGCTCCGTCTTCGTTCCAACCAGGTGGCGAGTTCGCTTCCAGTCGTCTTGACGCATTCTGCAGTGCGGAGGGCATTACCCAGATGTTCACCCTCCGGACTCGCCACAGCAGAATGGGGTAGCTGCACAAGGCATCGGCGTGGTCATGGAGGTGGCTCACACCTCCATGCTCCATGCCGGTGCCCCCCATTTTCTGTGGCAGTTCACGCTGCGGTACACGGCTCACCAGCTTAACCTGTGGCCTCGCTCCTTGCGGCCGCAAGTTTCGCCGACCCTTCTCTGGACCGGGTCCCCTGGTGACACGTCCGCATTTCACGTCTAGGGCTGCCTAGCTCACGTCCACCCCCCCAGCGCGAACAAGCGCTCGGCCCGCACTCTCCTCCGTGTCTTCCCCGGGTTCGCTCTCGACGCACCTGACTAGCTATTCTACCACCCGGTGCAGCACCACTTCTTTCACTCCTGCAACGTTACGTTTGACAAGTCTGTCTCGTTCTACAGACGCTTCCCTCACCGTGGCACCCATGTTCAGCCTCCCCTTCTCTTCCTCGCCCCTCATCCGCCTACCGCTCCCCTCCCACCCTGCCCAACCCCGTCTAGTGTCTCCCACGCCACTCCCCTCCCCTCGGTTGGGTCTGTGGGGGAGTCTGCTGACTCTGGGAGCCCCGAGGCTGGGGGTGAGCCTGCCGCAGCTGTGGCGCCTCTCCCCTCAGCCCCGGTACCCCAGGCACCTCCGCAGCCTCCCCTAGTGCCGCCGCAACAACAGCAGTCGCTTTAGCAGAAGCAGCAGCGGACAACTGGATCCCCCTCCCCCCCCCCCCCTCCTCTGCATTTCCCTCTCTTCCCCGCCGCAGCTGCTGGCGGTCTCGTGCCGTCCTCCCTCGTCGATGCAGAGCATGCCGCGCCGCCGGGTGCCTTGGGCACCGCCGCCGCAGTCGCCGCCGCCGCTGCCCCCGCCGCTGACGTCGCCGTCTCACATGCCGAGGGGTTGACCCGCTGTATACTCCCATAGTTGCTGCTTGGTATGGGGGTGTTGGGCTTGGGGGTGTTGGGCTTGTGGTGTGCTCAAACTTTTTCTTGCTACTCAAACCAGTGGACATACCAGTCTAAACCAGACTGCCCTGGTCTCTTGCCTCTGTGAGTAGCACCTACCAAGCCTAGGGAGTGTGTCAACATCCATATTTATATATCTGTATATGTAGGCTATGCAGGTGCATTACTCTAACTGGATCCTACTGTAGAGAGGACAACCCACTTCTTGTACCTCTCTCTCTCGTCTAGTCCATCTCCTTTCTCTCGCTATTTCTCATGCCTACCTAGCTAAAACCTCTTGTAACAGGTGCAGTTTATATAGTTGTACAACACTTAGACACAAAAATCTCCTATTGCCCATGCTCTAGTCAACTTTCTCTCTCGAGATAGACTGTTCAGCTCATTTGGTCATTGGGCTGGCCGTAAACGGCTAAATACCGACCACTGGCATTCGGCCAATTATCGCGTATTGCTTAATTATGATAACTTCCGCGCATTTATCCAACAATTGCTACAGTAAGAAACAAGGTTCCAAATAAATGATATGAAATGAAAGTTTTCTGAAAGACAAAATGAACGAGGGCAAAAGTTGGCTACACATGTCTGATAAAACGATCCCTAATGGTGACCCCATGAAGAACTCGTGGCAGGCGAAGTGAACAAATCTCTAGCAACTTCCGTACTTGCATCATAACAAATCTCAAACAAACATTTCAATGGACCGTAGTGAAGCTTTCAACCAGGGCCTCAGATTCGTTTTAGGGCACGCTGATCGCTCAGGGTCCCCCCCCCCTACCTCACTGTTTTTTCAGGCATAGCAAAGAAACTTACGCTAATCAATCAGGGTACTGTAAATATTTTGCGCTGAATAAACAGAACTACCTACAAAAAACACGCTGTTCAACTAAATGTCCCGTATTACTATCTTATCTTAAGACAAGTGTTTACAAGCTAACATGGGCATACTAGGACCTACTTAAGCATCCTCCTCCTCTGCCTGCATGCTATCATGGTCTACAGGGGCATCGTCCTCCTCTTTCCCCTTACTGCTCTTCTGGGCTCTGCTTTGTGGGCAAGTGTTGTAGGGCTTCCTCTTCTTGTAGGCTCTCCAGATGTCAATAACAACATCCCAGTCCAGCTCGTAGTCTAGCAGGCTTATACACATCAAATCTACAAGGCGTGAGTCCTTCATGCTGCCCCGCATCCAGCTCTTAATCACATTCTGGCGGGAAAACCCGCGTTCATATTCTACTGTGCTCAGGGGAAGAACTGCCATAGCGCACCACAGCTTAACGAGATTGGGGAAGCTATCCTCCTAGTTTGGAGACTTCTGCATGGCCTTCAAGCCGGTGTAGAAGCCCTTGTCACTCTTTGGCAGGGCGGCAAGGATAGGGCAGAAATGGGGGATCTCCAGCATAGCCGCTCGCTTGTTGACGCCTTCCAGTAGGGGAAGGGTGGGAGGGAGAAAAAGGGGAGTAATAGGGTAGAGCGGAACCACATCTACAAATCGTGCAAGCCTCGGGGTCAAGGACAGGTGAGATACCTGGAAGAATCTCTTCAGCTTCCTCTGCATGGTAGAGGTCGACCATCATCCCGAACCACTCCAGACATTGGCCCTTTTGTGGAGCACGTTCCCACCCCTTTGGCCACTGGTCTGCACAGAATAGCATCGAACCACCTAGCTGCTTCAAGTCCCCCGGCCGCTCCTCCAGGTTCTGCACTATGCCTTCGGCCAGCACCATGCACGCCACGACACAATCGTCGTGCTTGCCCTCCCCCGGGTAGCCATCCAATGGCTCCTCATGCAGGTCGAAGCTGAATCGACTCGGGCGCCCATCGGAGTCGACGCCCTCAACGGTGACGCTGCGCATACCGCCAGGACCGTGACGGGTGAGGAAGGCCGTGAGCAGGTCTTTCGGCCACCTGTTGAAGTCGTCGCCGCAGTCGACATAGCGGCTTTCGAGGAGGGACGTCACGCGGGAGACCGATGCGTGGATCGTTGAGATGTCCAGCTGCGGGAAGGGGTTTGAGAATACAGGTAAGAATAATGGTGCATTAGTTGCGGTTTAGGAACACCATATGACGAAACTTACCTCGCGGGTCTGGAAAGTCTTGTTGAGAATGTTCATCTGCTCAAGAACATCAGCAAGAAACATGAGCACAAACCAGAACCTGTAGCTCGTGACAATCTTGTCAAGGCGGTCGTCGGCAAAATCGGACAGCATGACGATGATGGCTGGCAAAACCTCCACCAGCCGTCGGATGGCCTCACCATGAGAGAGCCATCTGACTTGGTGTATACCCTGCAGCTCCAAGCACGTCGAGAGGAAGACGTCTTGGAGGTCAAGGAAGCGCTGGTGCCATGGTCCAGAGCGACCGAGGAACTCGGCCAGCTCCTTGATTACATCATCGATGATCTTGAAGAACGGCATGTCCTCTGCCGCTGCCTTAGCTACCAGCGCCTCTCTGCACACAGAAGAGAACACGGGGAGAAATAGAACAAACCAGCATGAGTGACAGTTAGTATAGGGTACAGAATCAACATCGTGTTGGACACTCAATATCGCAAAAATGGATACTTACCGGTGAGCGATGCAGTGACAAGAGACCAGGTGAGGGATACGCATCCGGAGTCGAGTCACCAGGCTTGCTTTCGAGCCCATCATCACCGCCACCCCGTCAGTGCTGATGCCTGAGATGCGGCGAAGATCGACACCCATTGCCTGCAGGTGGGAGAGCAGCAGAGCGAGCAGAGAAGAGGCGTCCGCCTTGTCAACGCTGAGCAGCGCCAGGTACTCGGTGACGACGCGGCGGTCTCGGATGAAAGTGCAGAAGACTATCATGTGCTTTCCTCTGCAACGGTCCGTGCTCTCATCGAGGCTAAGTCCGATGAACGGGCTTCGCAGGAGGTGCTCCAGCTGGGTGGTGTGCAGCCAGGTCGCAGTGGATTGCGTGAACTCCCCGAAACCATACCTGCGTTTAATAACATAATAAAGCTCGTCGTTAGTGGTTTGTAAGAAAAAGAAACTTACGAATGTGAAGGGATTTAGGGCTTACGAGTTCATGTACGTCCCGTACCCGCCCTCGGGGAAGTTATTGAACTTCCGCGAGGCAAGGTGGTTGGTGATCGTGACCCATGTGTCCATGGGTTCGTTGGTCTTGCAGCAGGTGTACAACAGGTCGAGAAGCGCGGTCACTCGCTCCCTCTCCAAATCCGCGACGTGCGGGTTCTGGTCGATGCGTGTCTGGGTAGTCGCGTCTTGCAGCAGAACGTTTTGCTTCCCGAACTCGAGGCGGTGCTTTCCAGTACCAGCGTGCCTTTTGAATGCTTGTGTTTTTGCGTCTGTGATTCCTGGCCCACGACGACCAGTCCTTCCAGAGAGCCCTGCATGCTCCAGACATATGGTACACTTAAAGGCAGGGCGCCCTTCGTTAGATTTGGAAAAACCGAGCCAGGGAAACTGCTCCTGCCACCTCGACTTGTAACAGGAAAGAGCCTCATCGTAAAGCTCGGAAGGACTCAGAGACTTCCTGGAGTTTGAAGGTGTCTCGTCTTTAGAGGGCTCTTTAGCGTCATCAGCAGGTATCGACGCCGACGGCTCGACAGTTCCCGGCTTCGGCTTCGCGAACAGTAACTTGGCCTGGCGGTAGCGACCGAGGCTCTTGGGAGTAGTTGTCGCGGTAGCAGGGCGCTCGACGGCGGCTGGTGCCGACGGACCGGGCCTAAGACTCTGCTCAGGAAGAACGACGACATCGGCGCGGCATCGGCTCTAATCGGGATGCGGGTGAGGCTAGACAATGTCGAGAGGAGCATGTCGAGCCCCGTGCACAGGTCTGCACGAGGAATGCTACCATAATCGTCTTCTGTATCACTGTCGCTAGGTGCTGCCATCGCAAGATGGCAGCGGTAAGAAAATTAGTCACAACCGTGGAGGAGAAACGGAATGACGGGGGGCGGAAGCACTCGACTTAAACGAGGCAGCAGGTGTGGCAGCACAGCAAGTGCATCGATTGAAGAAATTGATGAAGATGATGGGATCTCTTGAGGTTTGTGGAGGGCACGCCAGATTTATGCATGCATGGATGAGGTTCACGAAGCGGGTGGGTAGCGGTCTACTGCTGTGCTCGTCGGCCAGCTGCCCAACAATAGACCTGGCCTATTGGCTGCTGTGGCAGTACCGTAACTTGGCGATGAGCCAATCCAAAACCTGCAGCTACGCTGTGCTGGAGACAGCAGTGGCTAGCTACTTTCGAACAGCCAATGAGAACCCGCCGAGCTCTATGTGCTGGATGAGAATGGCGGGCTGAAATTTGGTCGGTCACACTCATGTCGGCGTGATTGACGGGGAGGGTGGGGGGGGATTCACAGAAATCACGGGGTGGGGGGGTGGGGCTAGGAATCCGCTATTACAAGAATCAGGGTCGGGCCCCGATACGACGCTGGAAAAACAGGCCACACTACACTAGGCCCGCTGATCGATCAGAGTTCACTCTAAAAAAACCCTGAAATTTCAGGCCTCTGTCCTAAAAAAACCTGACTCATCAGGGTCATCCCCCAAAAAAACCCTGATTGTACTCTGAATCAGGGTAAAAAGCCTGCAATCTGAGGCCCTGCTTCCAAGCATTGCACGTCGCTTTCCTTCTCCCGAAGCTCCACATCCACCACCACCGCTGCGCTCAGCTCCTCCCTCCCCGCCACGGCATTCCTGACAGACTCCTAAAGGCGACCTCAAGTAACAAGTCATACTGTAACAATTTTCAGACGATGTAGCCAATAATTTCTAGATCTGAATTCAGGCTTCTCACTCTCTCAAGATTTTTCCTCTCCCGAACCTCCACATCCACCTTGACGGCTGCGCTCAGCTCCTCCCTCCCCGCCACGGCATTCCTGACGGCCTGCAGCTTGTTGGCAATGTCAGCCATGCCGGGCCGGCTGGCCGTGCGTTCTGCAGTGCAGCCCACTGCCAGCTCTGCCAGGTGCAGCAGCACATCCTCTGGGGCTTCCATGCTGGAATCCTTGAGGTGGGCCACAGATCCTGTGGACAGGCTCGCCGCCACCTGAATGAGTGATGGGGATTGCACACGGAACAAGAGCAGTTGGGAGAAAGAAAGAACGCCCTCTGGATCGACTTTTTGCTGGGGTTCTTCATGTACACCACAGGTTCTGTGCACAGGCACTCCGCCACCCAAACAAGTGATGGAGGGATCGAAAAAGGGGAGAAAGTGGTTGAGAGCGGTGAGGGGCGAGTGCGCAGACAAAGCAAGATGCAGCAGAGCTCGTCCATATGCACTCCTCCACCTGAACGAGTGCTTTTGAGGCGCCTAAAAAATAGGCGCCTCAAAAATAGACACCTAAAAAATAGACGCCTCAGCAGCAGAGCTCGTCCATATGCACTCCTCCACCGGAACGAGTGTTGGGGGTTGGAGGAGCAGGAGTGGGTGGGAGTGGCAAGTGCTGAGATAAAACTAGAGACACATGCATGGTGTGGTGAGCGGCCGAGCCTCAAGCCGATCAAGACCATATCGGTTATGAAATTGATAAATAGGTGGGTACTGATTGACGTTTGAGTCATTTTTTAGAATTCTAAAACATGACTCCACTGTATCGGTTGCTGTTTCTGAAATCGATGAATATGTGGGTACTGATTGAAGTTTGGGCGCCGAGAAGCTGCCGTGGTACCTGACAGCTCAGCCTTCAGCTATGATCGCTGTGGTACATAGAGATTGAAGCTATGGCATCGGCATCGCTGTGATAAGTATGGCACCCGCCCATGGCAGTGCATACCCACGGTATGCGTGCTTACATGCAGGGCTCCCAGAGGATAAACATGTCAGTTACATGCAGGACTCACCCATGTTAGAGTGTGTTTATTGTGACGCCTTTGAAAATAATGGGTCACTTACCCACGGTAGGATGTGCCTGCTCTCGCTGTCAGACTCAACACATGGAGTGCGTCCTGTGAGGACTACAAGCATGAGCACGCCGAAGCTGCAGAGAGGGAGAGGGAGAGGGAGAGGGAGAGGGAGAGGGAGAGGGAGAGGGAGAGGGAGAGGGAGAGGGAGAGGGAGAAGGAGAGGGAGAGGGAGAGGGAGAGGGAGAGGGAGAGTGACAGGGAGAGGGAGAGGGAGAGGGAGAGGGGGAGATGCTGAGGGGAAAAGTTTGGTGAGGCAAGAATGATGATGCATGCATGGATGGTGTGAGCCGTGAGATGCATAGAGCACCTTCATCATGTTATGCCTGCAATGAGTGGAAAACATAACGCCAACTACCTCTCAGACTTAGTAGACTTAACATATTGCAATGACATGACAACTAGTGTTGACATGCAAACAGTTGGACTGAGAATGCGAGGAAAAAAAATTATATCAGGAAAATACAAAAGAACAAAGACTTCTTATCTGGCTTATCATGAATATATGAACATCCTTTCAGCTGTTCAAGTATCTTTCAAGTACCTGTAAACATCAGTGGCAGTGGTTGCCTTTGATGTCTTGGTGTATATAGGATCCACATAGCCCGGTGTTCCCATCACTCTAGTAGAGCCCACTGTCGTGCCTTCTCCCTCCCTCACCAGTCCAAAATCAGCAATTTTGGCCTGATGAACAAGCGGAAAGGCAGGGCATTGCAACAAGGCCAATGGACCAGAAAGGTTACATCATCCTACATACGATGTACCGTCCCGCCCACATCAGAGGACATTCCTCCCATTCTTTGCGAGGAAACGAAGAATAAAAACTAAAAAAAGTGAGTGGGTTGTGAAAGGTGTTGGAGTAGTTTAGAGCCTAAACCCTGAACATAAAACCTTAATTTCTTAACACAACGCTTCACTTGTGTTACTCAGACTTGCCTGCATGTCAGCAGTGATGAGAATGTTGGCTGGCTTGATGTCGCGATGCACAAAGCTAAAGCTGTGCAGGTACTCCAAGCCACGTGCCGCACCAATGAGAATGCCCAGCCGCTGCACCAGAGACAGAGGGAAGGGCGCCCCTGCACGAGGCACACAGTTTCAAGAACAAAACACGAAGCACACAGTATGGATCCGAATGCATGGGTTATGTCGTTTGCTCTGCTGCACAAAGGAGAAGCAGGAGCAAGTGAATGCAGACATGCTAGTTAGATCCATCCACTTGTCGAGGTCACTCATTGAAGTTCCTCAAACACATATCTGCTGGATCCATCCACTTGTCAACGTCACATCCCAGGTTGAAAATTGAATCACCTCTTGATTTGAACCAGAAGCCACCTCAACTATACACCGCCTGTACTAACTACGTAGTACATACTTTTGGGGTCCAGCCACTTCTCAAGGTCGCCATTGGGCACGAACTCGTAGACCATGACTTGCTCTGGCCGCGTCCACATGTCCCCCCCCACCGCAAACCCCAGCAGGCGCACAATGTTGGGATGGTTCTTGTCAGCCATCTGCATGACCTGTGAAGAGGAAACAAAACATAAGACACCATTGGGCACAGGCTTGTAGATCAGAACTTGCTTTGGTAACGCCCTCTTGTGTCTCTCCAAAGAGCAAACCCTAGCAGCCGCACAATGTTGGGGTGGTTCTTGTTAGCCAACTGCAGGACCTGTAAGGGTATAGAGAAAAAGTGCGGGGAAAAAAATGAAGGAACGAGTAACAAAAAGCAGCAGGAATAACAGCGGAGCGAGGAACAGATACCCAAGAGCCTTCTGTATTTGTATGTCTATGTTTGCATTAATTCGTAGAAATGTGATATTTGTACATACGAAAATATTTAAATCTTGAATTAATATTTAAATGCAGCCAGAATCCAGCCATATGAGCTTGGTCAAGTCAGTCATCTCCCTCTGGAATTTGACAACTAACAGCTTGGCACGAGGTGACCGCTGAACCGACTCACAAGCCAGCTTGGCTCACATGCACTCACTCGCCTCCCTCTGGAATTCGACGACTAACAGCTCGGCGCGCTGAAGTAGGTTAGTTCTGAGACGTCTCAAAGCTGGGATGTGTTTTGTTTTCGAGAATAATATATTAGAAAAACACGTCCTGAGACGTCTCAAAGCTAACCTGGCCGTCAAGTCACTGACCTCCCTCTGGAATTGGACGTCTATGAGCTTGGCGCGCTTCACAGCCCACTCCGTGGTGCCATCGCGGGGAGACACGCCCTTGTACACGTCGCCAAAGGCCCCCGAGCCAAGCTGGTTGTCCTCAGACCAGTTGTTGGTGGCTGCCACCACTTCAGCGAGAGAGAACTCGGTGCAGGTTGAGGATGCCACGCTGCCTGAGGGTGCAATGCGGCCCGGCTTGTCTGCTTGTAGAGTTGGGGTTTGAGAAAGGGGACCCCACACACACAGTGGCAAGTGGCGTTCTCTCGGATGTATGCAGTAGGGCAAAGCGGCCTATATATGAATGAGCCCATTACCTTCCAGGTGTGGCTCGGCTTGTGCCCATGTCTACCTTCCATGACCTGTGCATGGAGTAGAGTAGAGCAACGTCGCACCTTCCATTTTTTACGCGCCTCAAAAGTTTCTTGATTCGACCCAAATGTCTCTGGATGCTCGCAATACGACCTACATGAACCAATAGCGTCACGCCTTCCATTTTTTGTGCGCCTAAAAAATGTGCTCCTCACAGTAATGAATAATACGGCATATGCTGTGTGCAGCATTATCATCACACCTCCGAGTACTGCGGCCATGTCCTCACATATAGATTCCTCATAGCAGCATGGCCTAGGCCTATGCTCGTAGCGACACGACACTGACACGACACTGGAAGGAGTTTATATTCTGCGCACCTAAAAAATGGAGTCCTCACAGTAATAGTACGGCCTCGCCTTCTGAGGGGCTACAGAATCTCCTTCGTATCGGCGCCCTGTGGTACCCTGTGATACCCTGTGATACCTTGTCGTACCCTGTGGTACCCTGTGATACCTTGTCGTACCCTTTGGTACCCTGTGATACCTTGTCGTACCCTGTGGTACCCTGTGATACCCTGTCGTACCCTGTGGTACCCAGTGCCTGCAAGATTCCCTTCGTACCTGCATGCCCCTGCTGCCTCCTGTGCCGGGAGTAGAGCAGCACGGCAGCCAGCAGCAGCAGGAGCAAGACGACGGAAGCAACAGCAATGCCAATGATGCCGGTCAGTGGCATGCCACCACCCCCATCAGGCGCTGGAGGGGAGAACTGGCCGATGCTGCTGGTCGTACTGCTGCTTGGGGTTTGCTGGCTGCCGTTATTCTGGGTGGTGGTGTTTGGACTCCCAGCTGGTGGTGGCGATGGAGGCGGTGGTGGTGGTTGCGCTGAAATGGGAAGTGGGAAGTGCGGGGAGACAATGTTTTTGAGGCGCCTCAAAAATAGACTCCTCACGCGGTGGTGGTGGTTGCGCTGAAGTGGGAAGTGTGAAGTGCGGGGAGACAATGGCGGGCGGTCCACAGAAACAAGCTGAGGAACGTCAGGTGGGTTTACTAAATGAGATGCAATCAGGGGAAAGAAGGGCATGTTAGAAGCACGCATGTGAGCGTGCACGATACGATACCGATGCACGCATGTGAGAGTGCACGATACGATACCGATGCACGCATGTGAGCGTGCACGATACGATACCGATGCACGCATGTGAGCGTGCACGATACGATACCGATGCACACACATGTGAGCGTGCACGATACGATACCGATGCACGCATGTGAGCGTGCACAATACGATACCGATGCACGAATGTGAGCGTGCACGATACGATACCGATGCACGCGGGAGGAAATCGGCAAAGGTGCAAGCGCACAAAGATAGGTTCCATCTGCCATAATTTTTCTCGGGTTTTCTCGGGTTGCTCTGCTTAGACAGTGGCTGTTGACACATCAGTTCGGCATAGATTCTTTGGTGCTCACCAGCTGGCTGGAAACAGGTTGCGCAGAAGGTAGCACACGTTTGGCAGAAGGCTGTGACAGAGCTCTGCTTCTGGACACAGCTAGTCTGGTCGGCCGGGCATGTGAGGTTGGTGTTGTTGCTGATAAAGCTGCCATGAAAATGGGGTGTGGGTGGGAATTGAGACAAACAGTGATGTACAAAGGGACGACGGAGATGAGATTGAAATGGAGCAATTTCGAGTGGCACGTGGTTAAGTCGTTTAGTTGTTAGACGACTCAAAACTTAACTACTTAACCAAAGGGGCGACGGAGATGAGATTGAAATGGAGCGATTTTGTGTGGCACGTGTCTAGATGCGACAACCACGTCGAGATGTGGAAGCTGTGTCAATCAATGCGTTCAGTTCAGCAGCCTTCTGACATTCTGTGTCCTTCCGAAACTCCTGGACGCTCCAACACTAGGGGGGGAAGTCATAGTTCGAAACACAGGCAGCTCTCCATGCAGCTAAATGGGATCTCAATACTTACCTTCCAACCCCCCGAACACAGCTGCACATCCCAAGCTCAGTCGCACATCCCAAGCTCAGTCGCACATCCCAAGCTCAGTCGCACATCCCCAGCACACAGCAAAAAATCTTCATTGGAAGCTCACAGAGTTTGCAAGTAGAAGATGCCTCCAATGGATGGAGGGATGGGCCCAGAGAGATTATTCTCATCAAGGTACCTGAATTCACAGTGACATATGTAGTCATTTCCGAGAATAATAATAATAAAAAAGGCAAGTGATGCACCATGAGTCAAAGCTGAGAAGGAGCACATTAAGGCAGATGAAAGAGAGAAGAGAAAGTGGCTACGAAAAAATCTGAAATGAGTGAGAAGGGAGCTACATGTCTGTCACCAAGAGTTCAAGACAAGGAAGATAATGGCTCTACACTGACAATGTACTCGCCATTATACTGACAATGCAACTGCCACTTCACTGACGAAGCAATTGCCACAATACTGACAACGCATTTGCCAGTACACTGACAAGGGGATGAAAATAAGAACTCGCAACACAGCAAGCCTAAAGCCTGATAGTGCGATGCCCGTTATACAATGGGCATATACGAACACGTCATTTGAGACGCCAAACCTAAGCATTTGTACGGACATTGCAATTGGCATTCATACAGAAACTGTAACAGAATTGCCGTCATACTGACAGGTTCTTCAGGCTGCGCATGCTGCCAATGCTGGAGGGAATAGACCCGCGTAAGAAATTCCCACTGAGGCCTCTGATGAACGGATAGAAGGGACGCACGAGTGATTGGTACCGCAACAGAAGACGGGAAGCAGGGAGAGGGGGGGGGGAAGACAGATAAGAGGAGGGATAAGGAGAGGGGGAGAGGAAACAACGATCGCACATGTTAAATAGAGGTTGTGCTGGAAGTGTTGAAATCCATGTTACACCCGGGCAGCTCAGAGCACTCCCTTGGGCAGAATTAAAGGAGCAAACCTAGACTGAGCCTGAGCTGTGCCTTAGTTCACTGAGTTGAAAAATATATCTAAGGCGATTGTCCTAGTCCTAGCAGAGCAAAAACTAGTCTACACTCCATCATCATTCTATTCCAGTCAGCTTACAGGTCGACGAGGAACGAGAGCCTCCCAATCTCATCAGGAATAGGCCCGGTGAGCTGATTGTAATCCAATTTCCTGATCACAGGGCAGCGACCGTAGTGTGGGCCGAGAGTGGGAATGATTTTTTGAGTAAAAAAAACAAAACAAAACCTCCAATATAGGCCCGGTGAGCAGATTGTAGTTCAATTTCCTGATCACAGGGGCAGCAGCCATATCAGTGTGGACCGAGAGTGGGAATGATTAGTGCGGAAGACGACTTGTGAGTCGACTCAACTCATAAGTGCCGTGTGATGTGGGACACTGTAACGAGGCGACTATTGAGTCTAGGGAAAGGGAAACATCCTGATCACAGTGAGATATTTTTGAGAATTCTAAAAAAAGGTGACTATTGAGTCAAGTGGAAGGGCAGGATCCTGGTAACAGGCCCGGATAGGTGTGGATGGAGGGGGAATGATTGGCACAGGACAGAACGTAAAATGGAGAGGTGCGATTTGTGGCTCTGTTTTATTCCCATCACTGTGGTTCATGCTGCTTGCCAACACCACATACAGGGAGGATCAGTCAAGGTAAGAGTATAAAAATGAGAAAATGCAACATTGTAGCTTGTGCTTCAGATATACAACTTAGATTGCTTGATGGCGCTTGCCAATCCCATGTGCAGAGGAGAGGAAAAGGCAAGGTAGGGGACAAGAAACGACGAAATTAGGAGAGGAGGGGAGGGGAAGGGGGTAAGGGAAAGGAAGTAGGCGAGGAAGAGGAGTTGGAGAGAATGATAGATGGTAGGATGGTGACGAGAAGCATGCGGAAACGAGGAGAGGAACGGAAACGGAACGGTTATGAGTGGAGTGGAAAGAAGAGGAGAGGAGAGGATATGAGAGGAGATGGTGGTAGAAGCAGGGGATTGAAACGAACATGGAAACGAGGGTGGGGTGTAACAAAGACTGGAGGAGAGGAGGAAGGAGGAAGGGAGAGGAGGTGGGAGGAAGAAGAACGATGTTGAAGAGAGAGGGAAGGAGAGGAGGGACGAAGAGAGTAAGAGAGGACGAGCAGACGCAAGCTGGCAGAGAAAGAAGCATAGGTGGGAGAGAAGGGAAGGAGGAAAAAGGGATAGAAAAAGGGAGGACTCACATATCCTCGAGATTTGTCAGCGAGCAAATGCCAGTGGGAATGGTGCCGCTGAGCTGATTGTAATACATATACCTGCAATCGTACAAGGGAACATGGGGTGAAAAGGGCCATGGCTGACAGGTGCCATACACTGTACAACCAACCACGAACAGCTTTTGAGCATGTAACAAACAATGGACCCATAACAAGGGGAATCGGGAGTCACTTGAAAAAATAAAAAGGCTTAACATAGGCTTGAGCGTACGCACATACATTGAATGTATGCACATGCATTGAACGCACACACACACATTGAACGTACGCACATGCATTGTACTGTACCTTTTGTGCTACCTGTACTGTACCTTTAGTGCAACCTGTACTGTACCTTTTGTGCTACCTGTACTGTACCTTTTGTGCTAACTGTGCTGTACCTTTAGTGCAACCTGTACTGTACCTTTAGTGCAACCTGTACTGTACCTTTGTGGCTACCTGTACTGTACCTTTTGTGCTACCTGTACTGTACCTTTTGTGCTACCTGTACTGTACCTTTTGTGCTACCTGTACGGTACCTTTTGTGCTACCTGTACTGTACCTTTTGTGCTACCTGTACTGTACCTTTTGTGCTACCTGTACAGTACCTTTTGTGCTACCTGTACTGTACCTTTTGTGCTACCTGTACGGTACCTTTTGTGCTACCTGTACTGTACCTTTTGTGCTACCTGTACTGTACCTTTTGTGCTACCTGTACAGTACCTTTTGTGCTACCTGTACTGTACCTTTTGTGCTACCTGTACTGTACCTCGTGTGCTTGGTGGATGCAGGCAGCTTGCATTTGGTTGGATGCATGTATTGCAACTCTTGATTTCAAGTTAACTGCATGCATTGCATTGCATGGATGGCATGCCAGACGCAGACATTGCATGCATTTTCTGTCAGGTTCTCCCTCCCGAGATGTGTTACTCACAGGTTCTTCAACTGGCTGAGTGCAGTGAAGCTGTCAGGGATGCTGCCTGAAAGTTTGTTAATTGCGAGATTTCTGACAAGAAGCATGCGATGCAGGAAGGAAGGCGCAAACAGGAATGACTTCTGAGGCGCCCAAAAAAGAAGAGCGCACCAGCAAGGGCAGAATTTCCAGCAGAAGGAGAAACAAATCAAAGAGAGAGCGAGATGAGAAAGACAGGATGGGGGTGAAAAAACGGAGGCACTTCAAATCTTTGGATGTACATTTCACCTCAGTAAAGCTCCACAGATGCATCATTTCATATAGTGCATCGTTTTAGCAGTGACATACTTTTTAGTGCATCGCAGAACAGGCTTGCGTTTCTACTCACATCAGAGTGAGCTGAGCAAGGCTCCCAATGGACTTGGGAATGGGCCCTATGAGGCGATTCTGCGGCAGCGCCCTTAAAAGAAAGGTATGGGAGGCAGCAGGTGAAAAACATGTGTGTTAAAAGTTTGGATTTGAGACGCCTGACAATGGTTTGGATTTGAGACGCCTGACAACAACTAAACTTCAGCGGCAGCGACCTGAAGAGGTCCACCCCCATAGGCAGGTGCGCGCATGGCAGCAGTGCCAGGTCTAACCCTCCCTGATGCTTTATCCCCCAGTGAGGCTTTAACCTTCAGCGAGGCCTTGAACATCAAACCTCTTGTACTGCGTGCGAGCATGCCACCCAGGGCAATGGGATGGGACAGGTCACACACTGCACTCTTACGGTTTGGATTCCGAAATTTGAAAGCAAGGCAGGCCGACACCATTCCAGACATTCGGCTGTTTTCAAATCTCCCGCTTTTCAAATTTCCCACATCCACATCAAAGTTCCTGCTTTTCAAGTCTTCAGCGGAACACAATTGAGCAAAAAGTACAGACTTACCGAACACTTTCGTTCGTCCCGTTTCAGCGACGCCTTACAAAAATTACAGACTTGAGCCGACTCAAAAGCGCCTTACAAAAATTGCAGACTTGTGTCGACTCAAAAGCGCCTTACAGAAATTGCAGACTTGTGAGAGCATCGATCCGAGCAGGAATAGAGCCACTGAGCTGGTTATTGTACAGGTCTCTGTGAACATAGTCCGCAGAGGCAGGGGCATGCCGTGTAAAAGGCAGCGGCAGGTGGGACAGGACGGATGGGTAAGGAATGAAAGAGGGACAAGTTAGTAGAGGCATATTTGCTGGAATGAATAGATAGAATGGGATGGGTTCCTGCTGCCCTTGTTTTTGAGGCGCCTCAAAACTAGATTCCTGCTGGCCTTGTCGAGCTGCGATGCAGTGCATGGATAGGACAACAGAACTCCAACGTGACCATCTCGAGGTGCTCGTCTCGTGCAATACATGTTCTCGATCAGAAGTGGGTACCGGAGCTCACAATCACCCCATCCGAACTTGATAGAGTAGCGCGTCCCAAGCCCAAAACCCGCCAGTTAACAGACAAGCCAAAAACTTTCCACAAGCAATTTTGGAGTAGGGGGGTGCATCCATCCTCCCGTCCTGCATATCCTGCAATGTAGTATATGCTTACCCTGATAAAAAAATGTATTTTTTGCTACTTCGACTCGCCTTGACTTGGTGGCCATGAAAAAGCAGACTTCCGTTGCTCTCGCATCTAGTTACTCACTCTCGAGTTTCTCACACTTGAGTTCCTCTCACTCGAGTTACTCACACTCGAGTTACTCACACTCGAGTTACTCACACTCGAGTTCCTCACACTCGAGTTCCTCACACTCGAGTTACTCAGGCCTGGACAGTCTCCAGACGATCGTCCCCACACACACAAAACGGACCCGTTGGTACCTGTACCAAGAGGGAAGCGAGGGTGTTTTTGAGAATACTAAAAAACACCCTGCAAGAAGGGTTGGTACCTGTGTTAGGTTTTTGGGAATTCTAAAGTACCTGTACCAGAAAGAATGCTTTTGAGGCGCCTCAAAAGCATTCTCAGTTCAAGCAGTACCAGAAAAAATGCCAGGACTCCTGAATGGAGGTGACACCAAGAAGCACTGATTGAATCTCTTTAGTACCTGATTTCTACCACGTGCAAGGGTAACAATGTTACATGCACGTCGATTGCGTGCTGCATGTACTTAACCCGTTAGGTAGATGCATGTAACACATGTGATACACCCGTTGGTCGCACATGCTGGATGGACACTCCCACAATCAAGGCGCATGTGAGGTGGATGTGACACGCACTTTCACTCAGCCATGACACGCATTTTCACACGTTCCCTCGTGCGTTCCCTCATGCGTGCTCACAGATAATTGAGCTCACAGATAATTGAGCTCACAGATAATTGAGCTCACAGATAATTGAGCTGGGTGAGAGCACTGAAGCTGGCGGGGATGGTGCCTGAAAGCTGGTTCTCTGCAAGATCGCTGCGAGGAGCACATGCAAGGAAGCCGGGGAGCATGGAGGTTGGGAAGCGAAGAGGAGTGAGGAGAGAAGAGGGGAAGCAGAGAAGAGAGAATGAAAGAGACGAGGGCAAAAGAAGGGAGGAGAGAAGGGAGGGGAAGAGACGAGATGGTAGACATGTGCATTTTACCCCGTCGGGTCGCGGAGTCAGATCGGGTCGGGTAATAGGATTTCTGCGAATTACCTGACCGGGTCGGGTCGGGTACTTGGGCCGGGTAATGCATACCCGATACCCGATAATTACCCGAATGATCGCGTAATTTGTTACCTGTCGGGTCGTGGGTACCCGACCCGACATCGGGTTATTTACCCGACACCGGGTCACGGGTACCCGACCTGATTCCGGGTCGCGCAATTACCCGACGGAAACCAGCGCGAAATTGGACGCGCTGGTTGGGAAAATTCGACCAGAGGGTAAAATTTCCCCTTTTTTTGTTCCTTCTTAGCTGCATTCTATCTTAGCCTACCCGAAGATGCTCCTGGGAGCATTCCACTGCAGCTGTACCACAAACCGCACCTACTTTAATGGAAACATCGGGTAATTCAGTGGTAAAGGCCACCACTCCGTGGCGTTTTTTGCTACCTAGCCGTCCATTTAGGGTTTCGCCAAACCTAGCTGAAGTTAGGGCGTAGGACATTCTGGAATCGCGGACCTTGGCACTTAGTGGGTGGAAACAACTCATAGGCCGATCCCTCTCAAGCAAACTAAGGTTTTGGTTCGCCATTCACGCTCGCCCAGCCGCATCCTGATTTTTACAGCCATGTAGGGGTACCCGGGTAATAATACCCGACTTTAATTAAAAGCGGGTCGGGTATACCCGACCCGCCTCACGGGTACCAGTTACCCGGTATTAAAAAACCGGGTCTTAGACCTCCAGATATTACCCGGAAATTACCCGACCCGATCCGACCCGATCCGGACCCGAACGCGGGTAGGGCAAAACCGGGTCGGGTCGGGTAATTATCCGGTTTTGCCCATGTCTAGGCACGAGATGGGCACAAGATGGGCACGAGATGGGCACTAGATGGAACGATGTTGAAAGAGGAATTTGGATGACGAAACAATGTGCAACCATTTTAATCAACACTCGCTGGGCTTGATACTCTCTGTCTGGGTTTAACTAACAATAGATCCACCTTCCAATACGCAACCTAGTAGTGACACACGCGCAGCACAAGCAAGCAGTGACACATGCACAACACGAGCAAGCAGTGACACACGCACAACACGAGCAAGCAGTGACACACGCACAACACGAGCAAGCAGTGACACACGCGCAACACGAGCAAGCAGTGACACACGCGCAACACGAGCAAGCAGTGACACACGCGCAACACGAGCAAGCAGTGACACACGCGCAACACGAGCAAGCAGTGACACACGCACAACAAGCGGCACAAGATCGTTCGACTCTGAACCCAAAATTCTAGTCAATCCCCAAAGAAAGAACTAATCATTCTCTATTCACCAGAACGTAAATAGCGCCAGGTTGCCCCATGGAGACGATTTTATAGTCGTTAAAGACATCCGCTCTAGTCACTCCAGAAATCTAGCCAATCTTCTCGCATGAATGTAAGTAGCGCCAGGTTCCTCCAGGAGACGAAGTTATAATCGTTAAGAAAATCCGCTTTAGTCACTCCGAAACTCTAGCCGCTCTTCTCACATGAATGTACGTAGCGCCAAAGAGGCCACTCTGCTCACATGAATGTAAGTCGCGCCAGACTCCCCATGGAGGCGGGAATTGGCCCTGTGAGGTTGTTCCGTGGCAGTGAGCTGAGCACGTCCGGCAGGCAGGCAAGGGGGGAGCGGAAGGCAGAGGGGGGCGGGAAGGCAGAGGGGGAGCGGGAAGGCAGAAGGGTAGTGTGTGGTATGATGGAGCATCGAGACGGAGTAGGCGAGGCACAGGGACACGCACAAAGGTGAGTCCTAACAGCCCGGGCCAGAGGACCCTAAGGGACCCCCAGCACCGGCTCAAGTACTTGAAGAAGAAGAGTGGAAACATACAGCAAGCTAGGGCTACTTTGGGTGAGGTTTCTTGGAGTTCTCAACACACATTCTCAAGGCGACATGATATCGCTGCTGCTGCTGCTTTGGAAAAATCTCTCAAAATACATTCTCGAACGCACAAGGACATAGAGCGCACTTAGGCTCCTGAGGTTGCTGACGGAGTGGGGAATGCCCACCTACGAGTCGGCTCAAAAGCAGTGTATGCATGATGCGGAGTGTTTGCGAGAGCATGAGAGAGCACGCAGGGACGTACAGCGCGCTAAGGCTCCTGAGGTTGCTGATGGAGGCTGGTATGCGCCCTCCTAGCTTTCTGCCATCAAGAGCCCTGTATCACCATTGGCATCACCATCAGCATCAGCATTAGCATCATCATTGGCCTTAGCATCAGCATCGACAACACGGTTATCGTCACTGAATCATCTCCACCCCGCACACTCAACTCCACCCCTCACACCCATCTCCACCCCGCACACTAACTCCACCCCGCACACTCAACTCCATCCCGCACACTCAACACCACCCCTCACACTCATCTCCTGTAACGTACCCTGAGCTGAGATGTGAACGTGCAATTCCGCTGCGCCCCTCTGGGTAACCTCGCTTTGACCCAGTGGGTAGCGAGGCGTTATACTGGTATCAGAGCCTAGGGTTCAAATCCCAGCTGGTCACATTTTCCGCTAGATGCGAGAAATTGAATTGAATGTGGTAACCAATTGCGAACCCAGCGAACGATCCTAGCTGCTGGCCTGGTCCACCAGCGAAGTCGCTTACTTGGGACACCAGCGAAATTCGAGGTCCTTGCGGGGGCCGACTCCCTGAGCCAACGAGGACGTTGGCGCCAGGGGGGACGAGTGTAACGTACCTGAGATGTGAACGTGCAATTCCGCTGCGCCCCTCTGGGTAACCTCGTTTTGACCCAGTGGGTAGCGAGGAGTTATATCTCCTCCCCGCACACTCATCTCCACCCCTCACACCCATCTCCACCCTGCACAGTCAAAATCGGATGGGTGACCGTGTGGCCAAGCACCCATCCCCCAACCACCTGTCTCCCAAGCACCCATTCCCCAACCACACGTCTCACAGGCTCATGATCATGCCGCTCTTGTCGCACGTGACGCCCTCCGCTCTGCTGCAGTTGGGATCAGGCCCACTCCACCCGGGCAGCGTCTTCCTCCAGGCCGTCTGGCAGTCCGCCAGAAATTGCACTGCGCATTGGGGGGAAGACAGAGGGTAGGCGACTGGAAAAAAAAAAAAAAAACCGCCGAAAGGACCCGTTCGATTGCACTTCCTTGAGGCAGTCGTTTGGACATCGTTTGACTTTGACCTTGCGCCGACTCACCGACCTCGGCGTCGACTCACCGACCTGCGCCGACTCACCGACCTTGCGTCGACTCACCGTCCTTGCGTCGACTCACCGACCTTGCGTCGACTCACCGACCTTGCGTCCACTCACTGACCTTGCGTCCACTCACTGACCTTCGTCGACTCACCGACCTTCGTCGACTCACCGACCTTTGCCGACTCACCGACCTTTGCCGAGTCACCGACCTATGCCGAGTCACCGACCTTGCGCCAACTCACCGACCTTGCGTCGACTCACCGACCTCGCGTCGACTCACCGACCTTGCGTTGACTCACCGACCTTGCGTCGCCTCCATCGATACTGCTGCGGCCGCGTTGACCATCACGTCTCGGAGGGGTGCGAGAAGGCCGGCGGTGAGAAGACCGGCGGCGAGCCACCATGTGCGCCATGCGGCAAGTTGCGTGGGAGGCCGGTGCGCGCCTGCGCCCAGCGCCGGTCACGCGCCACGCGCCGGCGGCGGCGGTGCTGCAGTGTGCAGGAACCATGCGCCGCGCCACATTGCTGCAGCCAGCAGCGCTGCGCCGTCAGCATTGCCCGCCGTTGCAGGGGCCCAGACGTCTCAGATCATGTCTCAGATGTGTCTGAGATGTGTTTGAGATGTGTCTGAGATTGTTTTGAGATGTGTCTGAGATGTGTTTGAGACGTGTTTGAGATGTGTCTCAGATGTGTCCTGAGATGTGTCCGGAGATGTGTCTGAGATGTGTCTGAGATGTCTGAGATGGTCGGATGTCGGGGCTTTCAGAAAACTCGAGTTTCAGAGCGAGAGAGAGAGGAGGACAACGCGAGTAGTAGCAGCACTACTTCGGAGCTAAGCTCAATCTGTTCAGCTCGAGCTTGCACTGCCAGCTTCGGTAGGAGCATAGAAGCACGGACTCGGACTCTTCTACAAGCAGGAAGCCCAACAAACACCAATAATGCCGAACCGAAAGCAGGAAGCCCGGGATTCGGACTCTGAGCCTGAAGGCTCCGAGCCTGCGTAAGGGTGTACATAGAGTTTCCGAACTTCTGAAAGTTCGGACGGCCAGAGTGATAGAGTGGTTGTCAAAACGGTTTTGGCGTACTGCAGTAAGATAACCGCGTGGTACAGTGTGCTGGAGATTCGGACGGAGTTGGACCTGTATGTACCACGCCTAAATTCGGCACGGATTCTTCTCGTTGGCAATGCGTACGGTCCGACCGACCAATTTTTGGGGTCTTCCCGTAGCAGTACTACAGTACTGCTACCACCGCCAGCAGTCAGGCTCGGAGCTTCAGAGTCCCCGCAGCGCAGCCAACCCCCCCCCCCCCCCCCCGCCCCCCCTTAGGGCTTGCTCCATCTTGGCCTGGGTCCTACACACTACACTTAGTGCAAGTACCACTACGGCCCTTGCGGAGCCCGCCCCTCAAGCACGCCCAGGGGGGATCGCAGTGCGGACTTCGGCACGTGTGCGCAGCTGACGACTGGACTTGTGTGCCGTCTGGCATTGGTGTGGCTACAACCGAGAAGGTATCGATAATAAGTAATAATATAAAAATATATTAGTCCTATGAAAGCAGGACCCCTCTGGCCGCCCTAAGCGCACCGAGCCCAACTCGGTAGAGAAAAAAATGGCGGGAAACAAGCGAATACTTCGCGAAAAGCCTAACGGAATATTTGGGAGCTCCAAGCACGCGACGAATTATTGGGCGACGCACGAGATAATAACCAGGGAAACAATACATGCGCGAGATCAGCCCTTTGTTACGCGTGCCCAGAAAAATACGG
>BQMB01002315.1:0-33614 GCA_027943415.1 Closterium sp. NIES-67 | reverse complement strand
GGCAGGAAAGATGGTGGGAGCACGGTAGGCCCTGGATTGAGGACAGGGGGAAGGGGGATTGAGGGAATGGAGTGGGGGAAATAAGAGAAGGGAGTCCGGAGATTGAGGGAAGGGAGCGGGAGATATGAGGGAAGGGAGTGGGGGGTTGAGCGAAGGGAGTGGGGGATTGAGGGAAGGGAGTAGGGGGACTGAGGGAAGGGAGTGGGGGGATTGAGGGAAAGTGGGGGAAATGAGGGAAGGGAGTGGGGGGATTGAGGGAAGAGAGTGGGGGGAATGAGAGAAGGGAGTGAGGGGATTGAGGGAAGGGAGAGGGGTTATTGAGGCAAGGGAGTGGGGGAAATGAGGGAAGGGAGTGGGGGGGTTGAGGGGAGGGAGTGGGGGATAGAGGAAAGAGAGTGGGGGAATGAGAGAAGGGAGTGGGCGGATTGAGAAATTGGAGTGGGGGAAATGAGAAAGGGAGTGGGGGTTGAGGGAAGGGAGTGGGGGATTGAGTGAAGGGAAGGGGGATCAAGACAAGGGAATGGGGGGAATTAGGGAAAGAAGTGGGTTCATTGAGGGAAGGGTGTGGGGGAGATGAGGGGGGAGTGGGTTGAGGTAGGGAGTGGTGGAAATGAGGACAGGGAGTGGGGGGATTGAGGGAAGGGAGTGGGGGGATTGAGGGAAGGGAGTGGGAAATGAGGGAAGGGAGAGGGGGGATTGAGGGAAGGGAGTGGGGGGATTGAGGGAAGAGAGTGGGGGAATGAGAGAAGGGAGTGAGGGGATTGAGGGAAGGGAGAGGGGTTATTGAGGAAAGGGAGTGGGGAAATGAGGGAAGGGAGTGGGGGGGTTGAGGGAAGGAGTGGGGGATTGAGGGAACGGAGTGGCATGATTGAGGGAAGGGAGTTGGGGGATTAAGGGAAGGGATTGGGGGGATTGAGGGAAGGGAGTGGGGGATAGAGAGGAAGAGAGGGGGGATTGAGGGACGGGAGTGGGGGAATTGAGGGAAGGGAGTGGCATCATTGAGGAAAGGGAGTGGGGGATTGAGGGAAGGGAGTGGGGGGATTGAGGGAAGGAAGGGGGAAGATTGAGGGAAAGGAGTGGGGAAATGAGGGAAGGGAGTGGGGGGTTGAGGGAAGGGAGTGGGGGGGTTGAGGGAAGGGAGTGGGGGGATTGAGGGAAGGGAAGAAAGGGAGTGGGGGATTGAGGGGAGGAAGTGGTGTAATTGAGGGAAGGGAAAAGAGGGATTGAGGGAAGGGAGTGGGGGGATTCAGGTAAGGGAGTGGGGGAAATGAGGGAAGGGAGTGGGGGGATTGAGGGAAGGGAGTGGGGGATAGAGGAAAGAGAGTGGGGGAATGAGAGAAGGGAGTGGGCGGATTGAGGGAATGGAGTGGGGGAAATGAGAAAGGGAGTGGGGGGTTGAGGGAAGGGAGTGGAGGGATTGAGTGAAGGGAATGGGGGGATCAAGGGAAGGGAATGGGGGGAATTAGGGAAAGAAGTGGGTTGATTGAGGGAAGGGTGTGGGGGAGATGAGGGAAGGGAGTGGGTTGAGGTAGGGAGTGGTGGAAATGAGGAAAGGGAGTGGGGGGATTGAGGGAAGGGTGGGAGGATTGAGGGAAGGGAGTGGGGGACTTAGGGAAGGGAGGGGGGATTGAGGGAAGCGATTGGGGGATTGAAGGAAGGGAGTGGGGGGATTGAGGGGAGGAAGTGGCGTGATTGAGGGAAGGGAAAAGAGGGATTGAGGGAAGGGAGTGGGGGGATTCAGGTAAGGGAGTGGGGGAAATGAGGGAAGGGAGTGGGGGGATTGAGGGGAGGGAGGGGGGGATAGAGGAAAGAGAGTGGGGGGAATGAGAGAAGGGAGTGGGGGGGTTGAGGGAAGGGAGTGGAGGGATTGAGTGAAGGGAATGGGGGGATCACGGGAAGGGAATGGGGGCAATTACGGAAAGAAGTGGATTGATTGAGGGAAGGGTTTGGGGGAAATGAGGGAAGGGAGTGGGTTGAGGAAGGGAGTGATGGAAATGAGGAAAGGGAGTGGGGGATTGAGGGAAGGGAGTGGGGGATTGAGGGAAGGGAGTGGGGAAATGAGGGAAGGGAGTGGGGGGATTGAGAAAAGAGAGTTGGAGGACTGAGGGAAGGGGTGAGGGGATTGAGGGAAGGGAGTTGGGGGACTGAGGGAAGGGAGAGGGGATTGAGGGAAGGGAGTGGAGGGATTGAGGGAAGGGAGTGGGCGGATTGAGGGAGGGGAGTGGGGGGATTGAGGGAAGGAAGGGGGGATTGAGGGAAGGGAGTGGGCGGATTGAGGGAAGGGAGTGGGGGGATCGAGGGAAGGGAATGGGCGGATTGAGGGAAGATAGTGGGGGACTGGGAAGGGAGTGGGGCAATTGAGGGAAGGGAGAAGGGGAAATGAGGGAAGGGAGTGGGGGGGTTGAGGGAAGGGAGTAGGGGGATTGAGGGAATGGAGTGGGGGATTGAGTGAAGAAAGTTGGTGGATTAAGGGAAGGGAGTGAGTGGGGGATTGAGAGAAGGAAGTTGGTGAATTAAGGGAAGGGAGTGGGGGATTGGGAGAAGGGAGTGGGGGACTGAGGGAAGGAATGGGGGGATCTAAGGAAGGGAGTGGGGGGATTGAGGGAAGGGAGTGGGGGAAATGAGGGAAGAAAGTGGAGGGAATGAGAGAAGGGTGTGAGGGATTGAGGGAAGGGAGTGGGGGATTGAGGGAAGAAAGTGGGGGGAATGAGAAAAGGGTGTGAGCGAATTGAGGGAAGGGGGTGGGGGATAAAGGGGAGAGAGGGGGAATGAGAGCAGGGAGTGAGGGGATTGAGGGAAGGGAGTGGGGATAGTGAGGAAAGGGAGGTGGGGGAAATGATGGAAGGGAGGGGGGGGTGAGGGAAGGGAGATGTGGAAATAAGGGAATGGTGTGGGGGATTGAGGGAACGGAGTTGGGGATTGAGGGAAGAGCATGGGGGCACTGAGGGAAGGGATTGGGGGATTGGGGAAAGGGAATGGGGAAATGAAGGAAGAGAGTGGGGGGAATGAGAGAAGGGAGTGAGGGCATTGAGGGACGGGAGTTGGTAGATTGAGCAAAGGGTGGTGGGGGAAATGAAGGAAGGGAATGGGGGGTTGAGGGAAGGGAGTGGGGGATTGAGGAAGAGAGTAGGAGGAATGAGAGAAGGTAGTGGGCGGATTGAGGGAATGGAGTGTTGGAATTGAGGGAAGGGAGTGGGTGGATTGAGGGAAGGGAGTGACATCAATGAGGGAAGGGAGTGGAGGGATTGAGTGAAGGGAATGGGGGGATCAAGGGAAGGGAGTTTGGGGGGAATGAGGGAAGGAAGTCGGTTGATTGAGGGAACGGAGTGGGGGAAATGAGGGAAGGGAGTTGGTTGATTGAGTTAAGGGAGTGGGAGAAATGAGGGAAGGGAGTTGGGGGATTGAGGGAAGGGAGTGGGGGGATTTAGGGGTGTAAGGGGATTGAGGGAGGGGAGTGGGGGGATTGAGGGAAGGGAGTGGGAGGACTGAGGGAAGGGAGTGGGGGGATTGCGGGAAGAGAGTGGGGGGAATGAGGGTAGGGAGTGAGGGAATTGAGAGAAGGGAGTGGGGGGATTGAGGGAAGGGAGTGGGGGGATTGAGGGAAGGGAGTGGGAGGATAGAGGGAAGGGAGTGCAGGATTGAGGGAAGGGAGTGCGGGGACTGAGGGAAGGGAGTGGGGGGATTGAGGAAAGGGAGTGGGGGAAATGAGGGAAGGGAGTGAGGGGGTTGAGGGAAGAGAGTGGGGGGAATGAGAGAAGGGAGTCAGGGGATTGAAAGAAGGGAGTGGGGAGATTGAGGGAAGGGATTGGAGGGATTGAGGGAAGGGAGTGGGGGGATTGAGGGAAGGGAGTGGGGGGAACTGAGGGAAGGGAGTGGAGGGGATTGGGGGAAGGGAGTGGGGGGATGGAAAGAAGGGAGTGGGGAGATTGAGGGAAGGGAGTGGGGGACTGATGGAAGGAGTGGGGGGATTGAGGGAAGAGCATGGGGGGAAATGACGGAACAGAGTGGGGGGATTGAGGAAAGAGAGTGGGGGGGAATGAGAGAAGGGAGTGAGGGGATTGAGGGAAGGGAGTGGGGGATTGAGGGAAGGGAGAGGGGGAAATGCGGGAAGGAAGTGAGTGGAATGAGGGAAGGGAGTGGGTGGATTGAGGGAATGGAGTTGGGGAAATGAGGGAAGGGGGTGGTGGGGTTGAGGGAAGGGAGTGGGGGGATCCAGGGAAGGGAAATGGGGGGAATGAGGGAAGGGAGTGGGTTGATTGAGGGAAGGGAGTGGTGGAAATGAGGGAATGGAATGTGGGGGTTGACGGAAGGGAGCGGGGGGGTTGAGGGAATGGAGTGGGGGATTGAGGGAAGGGAGTGGGGGAAATGCGGGAAGAAAGTGAGTGGAATGAGGGAGGGAGTGGGTGGATTGAGGGTATGGAGTTGGGGAAATGAGGCAAGGGGGTGGTGGGGTTGAGGGAAAGGGAGTGGGGGGATCAAGGGAAGGGAATGGGGGGAATGAGGGAACGGAGTGGGTTGATTGAGGGAAGGGAGTGGTGGAAATGAGGGAATGGAGTGGGGGGGTTGACGGAAGGGAGGGGGGGGGTTGAGGGAAGGGAGTGGGGGGATTGAGGGAAGGGAGTGGGTGGATTAAGGGAAGGGAGTGGGGGGATTGAGGGAAGGGAGTGGGGGGACAGAGGGAAGGGTATGGGGGGGTTGAGGGAAGAGAGTGGGGGGAGTGAGAGAAGGGAGTGGCATCATTGAGGGAAGGGAGTGGGGGGATTTAGTGAAGGGAATCGGGGGATAACGGGAAGGGAGTGGGGGGAATTAGGGAGGGAAGTGGGTTCATTGAGGGAAGGGAGTGGTGGAAATAAGGGAAGGGAGTGGGAAGATTCAGGGAAGGGAATGGGGGGACTAAGGGAAGGAAGTCGGGAGGATTGAGGGAAGGGAGAGGGGGGATGGAAGTTAGGGAGTGGGGAGATTGAAGGAAGGGAGTGGGGGGACTGAAGGAAGGGAGTGGGAGGATTGAGGAAAGGGAGTGGGGGAAATGAGGGAAGGGAGTGGGGGGAGTGGGGGGATTGAGGGAAAAGAGTGTGGGGAATAAGAGAAGGGAGCGAGGGGATTGAGGGAAGAGAGTAAGGGGATTGAGTTAAGGGAGAGGGGGAAATGAGGGAAGGGAGTGAGGGGGTTGAGGGAAGGGAGTGGGGGGATTGATGGAAGGGAGTGCCGTGATTGAGGGAAGGGATTGGAAGGATTGAGGGAAGGGAGTGGGGAAGTACAAATACAAAAATGGGGTTTGGAATCTTTTTCTAACACACCCACATAGACTGCAACCCAGTCAAGGAGTTCATAGCCCCATGGAACGAAGAAGGTGATGGTGGTTAGTCTTGCGGAGAGCCTTGGTAAAGAGGTCGGCGAGGTTGCAATCTGAGGCGATGTACCGTACTGTCAGCTGGTCACTCTGAACAAGATCTCGGATGAAGAAATGACGAAGTTCGATGTGCTTCGTGCGAGAGTGGAGCACAGGATCCTTGGTGAGGTGAATGGCGCTCTGGTTGTTACACCACAGGGTGGGCGACCGCTTGGGGTAGCCTAACTCACCAAGGAGAGAGAGCCAGCGTGCCTCTTGAGCAGCCATTGTGCCTGCATAGAGCTTGACTTCGCAGGACGATTGGGAGACCACTGAGAACCGAGTAGAGCGCAAGCCGATGATTGAGCTACCAAGGGTGAAGCAGTACCCTTGGGAGGAGCGTTTGTCAGTCTGGTCATCGGCCCATGCGGAGTCTACGTATCCCTCAAGCTTGACTGGAGAGGTACCACCGAGAGTGTAGATGCGAGACTTGGTGGCTTGTAGATAGCAGAAGACCCTCTTGGTTGCAGACCAATGCGAGGTAGTGTAGTGTCCAGTACCGAGAGAGGACACTAACCCGGTAAGCCAATTCTGGTCGAGTACACCCTGTTGTGTCAC
Organism: Closterium sp. NIES-67; assembly: GCA_027943415.1. Lineage (NCBI taxonomy): Eukaryota > Viridiplantae > Streptophyta > Zygnematophyceae > Desmidiales > Closteriaceae > Closterium > Closterium sp. NIES-67. Next base: position 27,667 of record BQMB01002315.1, on the reverse strand, counting down.
TCACGAGGAGCCTGCTTGAGGCCAAACACTGGGCGCTTCAGCTTCCACACCGTGTTGGCAGGGTAAGTGCCAGGAAACCCCAATGGGCGTTTCTTGTGAACATCCTCTTTGAGCTGGCCTTGGAGAAAAGCGGTGGAGGCGTCCATGGACTTGATCTCGAAGTTGCCGCGAGCGGCTACATCAAGACGAGCACGCACAGTCAGGAGCTTAGTTGTGGGCGAGAATGTTTCGAAGAAGTCGAGATACTCCTTCTGGGTGAAACCCTTAGCCACCTATCTTGACTTGAACAGTGGAGCTTCACGTCTGAGTTGTTTGACTCGGAAGATCCATTTTCCGCCGACAATGTTACCACCGAAAGGGGGAACGACATCATCAAAGCTGTTGTTGCGAATGAACACCTCGTTCTCCACATATATTGCTGCCTTCCGCTCCTTATTAGGCCCCGAGAGTGCTTCCTCTTTTGTGCGAGGAGTCGGAATGGTCGGGTTCTCGGTCAATTTGAGGGAAGGGCAGTCAGTAATGTGGGGGAAGATGTGAGAGAGAAATTGGCAGACCGCGTGAAGGTCAAATAGCTCCTCATGCCTGTCCTCCAGAAGTGCACGGAGGGGAATACGGATGGAGGGGACATCACCCCGGAAGGAGGAGGCGAGGTGACCGAACACCGGATGGAGAAGGCGGCTGGTCCCCAGGCGAGAGGCGGAGCCAGTGTTGGTTAGAGAAGGCTATAAGCAGATGATTCAATGGCTCCTTGGAAATTTCTGCAGCACTTCGTTATGACGCCCAGAAAACTCGCGACCTTCGAAAAGCTATATCTAAAACTCCAATCGATGAAACGATCTGAAATCAGATATGTTGTAGCTTGCAGCGTCAGCTTTACACTGAGAGTTGAATCACTCGATTCCGTAGCTTATCGAGTGAGCTATGGCGTTTGGCGCACTGGGGGGTAATCTGCCCTAGGAGAAATTGACAGTCCTCAGAGTCACTATGATAGAAGCTTACAAGTTCAGAGACATAATGGAAAAGGCATTGAAGCATAGTTTTGGAAGGTGGGGTGGGAAGGGAAGGATGAAAGAGAAGGACCCTGGAGGCCCTTGGTCAAGAACATGACAAGAGTCAAAGTCTTGACTCCCCATCCTCAGGTTCAGCCCGCCTGGCAAGACAAAATTCACACTGTGCCAGGTTGGTCTCCAAACCCCAAGTGCTGCAGCTGCAAGGTGGGGACAAAAGTCCCACACATGCTGGTCCCTCCTCGTTTTAGGGCTCTCCAACTTTGGTGTAGCAGCTGCCAAGGACTTCCAATGAGTTGTAACAAATCCATCAAACATTTCTTCGTAACTTCTTCATATGTGCTCCGATTCCAACAATTCTTGGCTCGTTGGAATGCGCTCGATCTGATGTACAATCCAAGCACATCTGCACAAGCACAAGATGAATATGCAAAGACATGCAAACCCAACAAACCACACAAACAACGTAGCACACAAAACACATGCAACGAAATGATGCGAACAGACGACAGGATGACGTGCAAACGAATATGCACCAACAGCCAGTCCCTTGGAACGAGTGCGACTAGAGACCGGAGACGAAGGCGGCTGCGGTGGGACTGCAGGGACTGGGCGCCTCCGGTAGGGGATTGGTGAGCCGGGCTCGACGCACGGGGAAGGCGGAGTAGGAGGAGGTGCCGCTGCGGAGGATACCGGGGAGGCCGGGTGAGACACGCTGGACGGAGAAGGCCCCGAAGAAGGGGCAGCGGCCGGAGGTATGGCATCGAAGTTTGCCCATACAAGCGTCGGTGGAGGTGGAGGAGGTGTGCCCGTGGTGGCAGAGTGGAATGGGCGTGTCTCATGGAAGACGACATCACGGCTGCGAATCAACTGTCTAGTGATGGGGTTGAGGAATAAGCCATCTGGGTAGTCAGAGTTGTGCCCCCGGTACATGCAGGTCTGGGTTTTGGGACCAAGCTTGCCACCTTGCTTCCTGCGCGTGTGGGGGCTGAGCAACACATATGCGGTACACCCCCAGACGCGTAGAGAGCCGGCGGAGGGCGTGGCCCCAAGCTAGAGAGTGGTAGGTGTGGTGTCGGGCCGGTGGGGATACGGATAAAGATTGTAGAGGAGAGCCGCATGTAAGAGGGCATATCCCCAGGGTGACCGTGGTGCGTTGGCGTGACTGAGGAGGCAGCGAGCAATTTGAACCAAGGTGTGGTTGCGGCTCTCTACAATGCCATTCTGCTGCGGGCTTTCGGGGAGCGTGAAGGTTTGGCGAATCCCTTGGGCCGCGCACAAGCTATCGACTTTGCCATTGCGAAATTTTCCCCCGCCGTCAGAATGGAGGCACTTCAAAGGAGTGCTGAACATGACTTGAGCCTGTTACACCCACGCCATGATGACGTCATGTGCCTCCGCCTTGATATGCAGGAGGTGCATGGAAACATACTGCGAGTGGTTAACAACTAGTGTAAGAAAATACCGATGACCGCCTCGGGATGTGACTGGAGCTAGGCCCCAGACATCCATGTGCACTAGGTCCAGCGGAGCAGTTGCGACGGATGGGAAAGAAGGATGCGGCTGCTGCCTGAGCTTGCTTTTGGTGCAGTCCAGGCAGGTGGGTGCAGGTGAGTCTCTTGGTGGAGGAAGCGCTGACGGGAAGCTTAGAAGAAGTTTCTTGGAAGCGATGTCGGCAAGCGTACGGAAGTTGGGGTGACCCAAGCGATGGTGGTAGAGGATGGTTGCGTTGGCAAAGCTGCGACAGGAACACAGAGAAGTGTTGGCAGCTTGCGCTTGGGAGAGGGCGGCGACAGGTGCAGGTGAACGCAGCGTGTAGAGCTTGCTGCTGTTGAGTGTGAAGCGTGCTAGGAGCTTGTTTGACTTAGGGTTGAGGAGGTCACAGTGATCCGAGTGTGTTGGGGAGATCATGGTGAGACTGGAATCTGAGGCAGAGGGATGGAAGTGAAGTGCGAGGAGGACTTCCTTCACCTTGTTGTGCCACTCACGAGGAGCCTGCTTGAGGCCATACACTGGGCGCTTCAGCTTCCACACTGTGTTGGCAGGGTATGTGCCAGGAAACCCCGGTGGGCGTTCCATGTGAACATTCTCCTTGAGCTGGCCTTGGAGAAAGGCAGAGGAGGCATCCATGGACTTGATCTCGAAATTGCCGCGAGCGGCTATATCAAGAAGAGCGCGCACAGTCGGGAGCTTGGCCGTGGGCGAGAATGTTTTGAAGAAGTCGAGATACTCCTTCTGGGTGAAACCCTTCGCCACGTATCGTGCCTTGAACAGTGGAGCTTCGCCTGGGAGTTGTTTGACCCGGAAGATCCATTTTCCGCCGACGATGTTAACACCGGAAGGGGGAACAACATCGTCAAAGCTGTTGTTGCGAATGAACGCCTCGTTCTCCACATCCATTGCTGCCTTCCACTCCTTATAAGGCCCCGAGAGAGCTTCCTCTTTTGTGCGAGTAGTCGGAATGGTCGGGTTCTCGGTGAAGTTGAGGGAAGGGCAGTCAGTAATGTTCGGGAAGATGTGAGAGAGAAATTGGCAGACCGCGTGAAGGTCAAACAGTTCCTCATGCCTGTCCTCCAGAAGTGCACGGGGGGGAACACGGATGGAGGGGACTTCACCCCCGGCAGGAGGAGGCGGGGTGACCGAACACCGGATGGAGAAGGCGGCTGGTCCCCAGGCGAGAGGCGAAGCCGGTCCCTTGGAACGAGTGCGACTAGAGACCGGAGACGAAGGCAGCTGCGGTGGGACCGGAGGGACTGGGCGCCTCCGATAGGAGACTGGTGAGCCGGGCTCGATGCGTGGGGAAGGCGGAGCAGGAGGAGGTGCCGCTGCGGAGGATACTGGGGAGGCCGGGTGAGACATGCCGGACGGAGAAGGTCCCGGAGAAGGGGCAGCGGCCGGAGGTGGGGCATCGAAGTCTGCCCAAACAAGCGTCGGGGGAGGTGGAGGAGGCTCGCCCGTGGTCGCAGAGTGGAATGGGCGTGTCTCATCGAAGACGACATCACGGCTGCGAATCAGCTGTCTGGTGATTGGGTTGAGGAATAAGTAGTCTGGGGAGTCGGAGTTGTGCCCCAGGTACATGCAGGTCTGGGTTTTGGGACCAAGCTTGCCACCTTGCTTCCTGCGCGTGTGGGGGCTTAGCAACACATACGCGGTACACCCCCAGACGCGTAGAGAGCGGGCGGAAGGCGGAATTGTTTTAGTAATAAATCGAACTATATTAATGTCCTTAATTGTTAGCTCTACGATGCATGAAAAGGGGAGAGGTGGCAGGGAATGACACGCAAGGTAAGAGGGAAGGTGGCATGGAATGACGTGCATGGAAAGGGGGGAGTTGGCGGATAATGACAGGCATGCAAAGAGAGGAGGTGGCCTTGCATGACAGGTTAGAGAAGGGGGGGGGGGGGAGGGTGGGTTGCAGGGATTTACAGGTGGGGAAAAGTTGGAGGAGGCATGAAGCATCGAACAGAGGGAGGTGACAGGGAATAACAAGCATGGGAAGGGGGGAGGTGGCATGGTATGGCTGACAAGGATGGGGATTCGGGGGCCGAGTATTTCAAGTATGGAAAGGGGGGAGGTGGCAGGGAATGACAAGAAAGGAAAGGGAGGATGCGGCAGGGAATGACAAGCATGGAAAACGGGGTGAAGGCCGACAGTAAGAGGCGTGGAAAAGCTGGAGCTGACACGTAATAACAGCCTTAGGAAGGGGGGAGGAGGGGGGGGAGGGGGGGGGGTGGGTCTGGGGATGGAATGATAGGTAAACATAAGGGGGTTCGGTGGCAGGGAATTACAAGCAACGAAATGAAGGAAGTGGCAGGGATTGACATGCACTGAAAGAGGGGAGGGGCATGGCAGAACAAGGCATGCAAAAGGGGAGAGGTGGCAGGGAATGCAAGCCACTCCAAGGGGTTCGAAGGCTGGGTCTTACCAGCATGGAAAGGGGGGAGGTGGCAGGGAATGAGAAGCAAGGAAAGGGTTGATCTGGCAGGGAATGACATGCATGGAGAGGGGGTAACTGGCAGGGAACAACAAGCATGGGAAATTAGGAGAGGGCAGATAATAAAATGCATGGAAAGGTGGGAGGAGACAGACAGGGCATGGCAACCTTGGGAGGGGCGGCAGTGATATGGAATGAGGGGCAACAAAAAAGTTTGGTGGGAGGGATTTTCGAGCAACGAAAGGAAGGCGGTGGCAAGGAGTCGCATACATGAAAATGGGGGAGGTGCATGGTAAAAAATGGCATGGAAAAAAAGGAGGTGGCAGAGAATGACACGCATGCAAAAGGGAGAGGTGGCCGGGCATGACATGCAAGGCAAGGGGGGGGTTGCTAGATTTACAAGCGTGAAAAATCTGGAGAAGGGAGAGAATAAGAAGCATGGAAAAGAGGGAGGTGATAGGGAAAAACAAGCATGGAAAGGGGGGAGGTGGCATGTGTTGGTGAGAGAAGGCTATTAGCAGATAATTCAATGGCTCCTTAGAAATTTCTGCAGCACTTCGTAATGACACCCAGAACCCTCGCGAACTTTGGAAAGCTATATCTGAACATCCAATTGGTGAAACGATCTGACATCCGATATGTTGTAGGTTGCAACTTCAGCTTTCCAATGTAATTTGAATCACTCGATTCCGTAATCAAGCCAGTGAGCTATGGCATTTGGCGCACTGGGGGGTAATCTGCCTTAGGATAAATTGACAGTCCTCAGAGTTACAATCATTAAAGCTTACAAGTTCAAAGGCATGATGGAAACATTGAAGCATATTTGGAAGAAAGGGAAGGAAAGAAAGGATGAAAGGCAATGATGAAAGGGAAAGAACTTTTAGGCCCTTGGTAAAGAACATGACAAGAGTCAAAGTCTTGACTCCCCATCCTAAGTTTCAACCAGCCTGGCAAGACAAAATCCACACTGTGCCAGGATGGCATCCAAAACCCAAATGTTGCAGCTGCAAGGTGAGGACAAAATTCCCTCACATGCTGGTCCCTCCTCGTTATAGGGCTCTCCAATAAGTAGTAACAAATCCGTCACACGTTTCTTTGTAACTTCTATATATAAACTCCGATTCCAACACTTCTTGGCTTGTTGGAATGTGCTTAATGTTATGCACAATCCAAGCACATCTGCACAAGCACAATATGAACATGCAAATACATGCAAACCCAAAAAATCACACAAACAACGTAGCATATGAAACACATGCAAATGAAACGATGCGAACAGACGACATGGTGACGTGCAAACAAATATGCACCAACACACTCCCTCTCAGATTGTTGGCTTGTCTCGCCGTCTCTAGTTCAAGGACATTCCCACCATCCTCGCAGAGCACCAGTGTGGCTCTTCAGCTAGCCGCTTGGTATGGAAGTTGGCTGGCTGTTGCTGAAGTTTCACGTAGATCGGATCTAGTATTCCAAGCTTCACCTCCTTCCGCAGCCAATACCACTTGATCCTCATGAGCTTGTTCAGCCCATGAAGAACCGCATTGCGTGCCATGGCAATGGCTCCTTTGCTGTCACTAAAGAGAGGTGTTGCACAAGTCTGTTCATGTCTGATCTCCTTCGAGAGCCTCCTTAGAAAGATGATTTCTTTGGCCGCATGAAACATTGCCATGTACTCAGATTCCACTGAAGATAGTGCCGTTTCAGACTGCTTCTTGGACCTCCAACTTACAGGCCCACCTCTTACCATGCAGATGTATCCACCAACTGACGATGAATCCTTATGCTCAGAAGCCCATATTGTAAGAAATAGAGCTGAAATTATTGATTAGGTAAGGAGCCCAAGGCTCTTTAAGTACATGGCAAGGTAAGGGAGAATAGATGAAGGGGGAATCGGAGGGAATCCCCACTAGGATCTCCGGAATCTCCAATTCGGTAATTGGAGATTGGGGGGATCACAATTGGGTGAGGTTGTGATTTTGTGAGTACACCCCAATCCACAAGAACATTCCTAACCTAAACTAGGATATAAAAGTACAAATACAAAGTGGGATTTGCAATCTATTTCTAACACACCCCCATAGACTGCAAACCCGGTCAAGGAGCACATAGCCCCATGGAACGAAGAAGGCGATGGTGGTCAGCCTTGCCAAGAGCCTTGGTAAAGAGGTCAGCGAGGTTGCAATCTGAGGCGATGTACCGTACCGTCAGCTGGCCACTCTCAACAAGATCTCGGATGAAGAAATGACAAAGTTCGATGTGCTTGGTGCGAGAGTGGAACACAGGATCCTTGGTGAGGTGAATGGCGCTCTGGTTGTCACACCATAGGGTGGGCGACTGCTGGGGGTAGCCTAACTCAGCGAGGAGAAAGGAGAGCCAGCGTGCCTCTTGAGCAGCCATTGTGCCCGCGTAGAGCTCAGCCTTGCAGGACGATAGGGAGACTGCAGAGGACCGAGTGGAACGCCAGCTGATGACTCCGCTACCAAGAGTGAAGCAGTACCCTTGGAAGGAGCGTCTGTCAGTCTGGTCATCGGCCCATGAGGAGTCTGTGTATCCCTCGAGCTTGACTGGAGAGGTACCACCGAGAGTGAGGATGTGAGACTTGGTGGCTTGTAGATAGCGGAGGACCCTCTTGGCTGCAGACCAATGCGAGGCAGTGTAGCGTCCGGGGGAGACGTACCGAGAGAGGACACTAACCGGGTAAGCCAAATCTTGTCGAGTGCACATCATGGCATACATGAGTGAACCGACTAGCTCAGGGTACGGGTCCTTGCAGGTGTCAGGAGAAGGAACCGGAGGGGCCGTGAGCTGATACTGTAGTAGGAGAGGAGTCGAGACAGAGTTACTGGAGTCCATGTCGAGCCGCTTGAGAAGGTTGTCGATGTAGGACTCCTGGGAGAGGGTGATCGTGCAAGCCTGGCGGCCATGAGTGATCTCCATCCCCAGGTAGTTCTTGAGGTCACCAAAATCCTTCATGAGAAGGGCGGAGCTGAGAGCAGACTGGACAGCTGCCATGTCGGCTGGATCTCTGGCGGCTAGAATGAAGTCGTCGACGTAGACGAGGATGTAGAAGGGCTCGGAGGAGTGACGAACGAAGAGACTAGAATCTGAGGCGGAGGGATGGAAGTCAAGTGCGAGGAGGACTTCCTTCACCTTGTTGTGCCACTCACGAGGAGCCTGCTTGAGGCCATACACTGGGCGCTTCAGCTTCCACACTGTGTTGGCAGGATAAGTGCCACGAAACCCCGATGGGCGTTCCATGTGAACATCCTCCTTGAGCTGGCCTTGGAGAAAAGCGGAGGAGGCATCCATGGACTTGATCTCGAAGTTGCAGCGAGCGACTACATCAAGAAGAGCGCACAGAGTCGGGAGCTTGGCCGTGGGCAAGAATATTTCGAAGAAGTCGAGATACTCCTTCTGGGTGAAACCCTTAGCCACATATCGTGCCTTGAACAGTGGAGCTTTGCCTGGGAGTTGTTTGACTCGGAAGATCCATTTTCCGCCAACGATGTTAACATTGGAAGGGGCAATGATATCGTCAAAGCTGTTGTTGCGAATGAACAACTCATTCTCCACATCCATTGCTGCCTTCCACTCCTTGTTATAAGGCCCCGAGAGAGCTTCCTCTTTTGTGCGAGGTCGGAATGGTTGGGTTCTCGGTGAAGTTGAGAGAAGGGCAGTCAGTAATGTCCGGGAAGATTTGAGAGAGAATTTGGCAGACCGCATGAAGGTCAAACAGCTTCTCATGCCTGTCCTCCAGAAGTGCACGAGGGAGAATACGGATGGAGGGGATATCACCCATGGCAGGAGAAGGCGGGGTGACCGAACACCGAATGGAGAAGGCGGCTGGTCCCTTGGCGAGAGGCGGAGCCCATCCCTTGGAACGAGTGCGACTAGAGACCGGAGACGAAGGCGGCTGCGGTGGGACTGGAGGGACTGGGCGCTTCTGGTAGGAGACTGGTGAGCCGGGCTCGACGCGTGGGGAAGGCGGAGTAGGAGGAGATGCCGCTGCAGAGGATACCGGGGAGGCCGGGTGAGACAGACCGGACGGAGAAGGCCCTGGAGAAGGGGCAGCGGCCGAGGGTGGGGCATCGAAGTCTGCCCAAACAAGCGTCGGGGGAGGTGGACAAGGCTCGCCCGTGGTCGCAGAATGGAAAGGGCGTGTCTCATCGAAGACGACATCACGGCTGCGAATCAGCTGTCTGGTGATAGGGTTGAGTAAGTAGTCTGGGGAATCAGAGTTGTGCCCCAGGTATATGCAGGTATGGGTTTTGGGACCAAGTGTGCGACCTTGCTTTCTGCGCTTCTGGGGGCTGAGCAATACATATGCGGTACACCCCCAGACGCGTAGAGAGCGGGTTGAGGGCGTGGCCCCAAGCCAGAGAGTGGTAGGTGTGGTGTCTGTGAGAATACGACCCCGTTACACTTTTTTCCCGTTTCCATATTTCCTTTCTATTTTATTCCTCTTTTTATCCTGATTCAGTTGGTCTTTATCTCATCTCATTTGGTTTCCTATTCCTGATTTTCTATTATCCTTTGGTTTATCCTGGTATTTTTATTATATCACCGACCAGGCTCGGGATGTACTGGAGCGCTATATCTAGCGTAATCCTGCCGTAATCCCTTAAAGCCAATAGCCTCGCTTGGCTATAGGCAGGTTGATTCTATTTCTAGAAGGGTCTATTCTATTTGGATAGGATAAACCTGGTTACGTGATGTACTCTGGAAGTATAAAAAACCTTGTACTGATTCATAGGGCAACATTGAGCAAACCTCATTCGATCATGTGACACTTGGTATCAGAGCCAAGGTTTCAGCTCAATGCTTAACCGCTGGGCCCCCAGGAGCACGCGGAGGATGGAGTCGAAACTTTAATTCCTGTAAGTTGAATGCCCTTTTATTGAAGTTTCGACTCACCTCTCTCAGTTGCACCTGGGGTCCCCAGTGAAGGCGAGATGCCTCGCTGACCGTTCGATGGACTGCATCGACAGTGCCGAATTTTTCGCGGGGGCAAACGGCCTCGAACTCGCGAACGTGTCACTTCTGGCGGAACACTCCCTGCGACATTCGGAGAAGTTTGCAGTTCGCGACGACACTTGGAGTTGCTCGGAAATGTGCGGAGCTGCGACCGACGACATCCGTCCGATGGAGATTCGACGCTTCGGATCGACCGAGGCGAAAACGAAATCCTTCTGAGCGAGTTCGAGTTTCAGCGCGAATGGGTACGGGACCTCGCTAGCCGTGAAATTCTTCGGAGCGTTGGATCGTTCGACAGCCGACATCGACGACTGCAAAATGCTGCAGGAAACAAGTTATCCGGTGCACCGAAAGCTGCTGAACGCGTCTCAGGAATTTCTTCAGATCGCTTGGAGTTTGGACCGTCGGATCAGCGTCTGCTTCAACGGACGAGATAGAGCGTAACTTCTGCACAAAGGGAGAATGATGCAGAGAACCAAATATCAGCCACCTTCGACAACGTCTTTTTCTTCTTGACAGCCAAATTCGGATTCCTCCATTTGGTCACGAATTTGGGGCGCAAAATCATCTGGAGAGTCAGAAAGAATTACCTCCTTGGTAATAGCTGCAAGCAGAAAGCTGACAGGAGAACGTGGATCGTTGGATCGGTGCGGAATCAACGGCACGAATGCAACAGAGACTACACTATGGGAAAACATCATCATGGAGACAACATTCGTGGCCAGAGACTGCACAATCGACGCATCTTCTAACTAGTGTTGATAAACGATACGATTTTTCTTTACGAAGTCATCTTCCTTAAAAATGGATCGACATCAACACCGCGAGATCTTCACCCAGGGGGAAAATGGAGCTGCGTGAAGACATGTTCTCCACCAATGAGACACTTTATCTGATAAATTTGATCGACAACCTATGGGATTGCAGAGAAGTAGCCGTTTTCTCTTGCAATGCTCCCAAGTTAAAGTTGCTGCGAAGGAGCAGATTTCGCACGCAACGACGACGCAGTGAGCCCGTCTTGTCAAGGCCAGCGAGAGACTACTTCGTAACAGGAGCTGAACGATTCGTCTTCATCAAGAATCTCAGCCATCCGAGGTGATTGATTGGAGCAGTCTTTATATCGACCTCACGAGGCGACACACCAATCATGCGTCGCGATTTCAGATGTTAATGACCTGCGAGGAAAAAAATTCCGTGCACGTCACGATGCTTGACAGATTGAGGAGTAATTAACCTCTAATCTGGCGAGTACTCGCTCACTAGCGACCATACGGCACATGCATTGGAGGCGATTCTACCAGAAGCCGAAGCGTTACAAGCATCAGCGTTACTTCGACGATACAGAAGAACGCCAAGCAACACGAGGTGTCAACAAATGAGAGAGATGCGGACTACTACAACACAATCACGTGCTCTACCGACTGTACATCGGAGGCACGGATGAGCATACCAGGAATTGCTACCCGTGGATACATTGAGGGGAGAAGCAAATTTCTCTTCATACCCTCAAATGAAACAATCACCGACAGCAATGGAGCAAGACATGTGTACTAATGTGCACGCATTCCTGGTAGTTACACCTGTTACACCCATCAGGAAAACTCTACTGGGATGAGGGAGTTGATGGATTCTCCTTCAACCATTACGAGTTAAGAGAATTCTCTACAGCAGCTGCCACCGTCGCCATCGTTGCAACCACCGCCGCAGCCACAGCAGAAGACTCGACCCAATAGTCATATCCAAACCCTGATGGATCATTCTCGGCTCAATGGAGATAATGCTGGATTATATTCCACTGGATCGTTAAGTCCCGGCCAGGCACAGTACTATGATTTCCAGCTAGTGGGAAGGAGATACCACTATGCGAGGGAACATCATGGCAATGCCATATACCCTCGAGAGCATAAGATATTTGCTCTTATGAGGATGGGAGGACTACGGTACTCTACCGGTATCCAAGTCCTCATGGCCTATGGCTTTCCTTAAAGTCATAAAACCTGCGTCACAACCAATCCATCACCAGCACCAACTCCACGGAAGCAGACAGGCGTGAAATGGAGCGCCGATGCCACTCCGGATAGTGGACTCCGCGTATCTCCAACAACACCCCTATTTACCGACATGGAGCAAACTTTAACACTGATACTGAGTAGCTGAGACGTCTTCGACATCAACGCTACTTCAAGGACAATGACAGAATGAGACAACAGATGATGGTGTTATAAATAGACCGCGAACACCACTTTTGTACTTGTACTTTTATATCCTAGTTTAGGTTATGAATGTTCTAATGGGTTGGGGTGTACTCACAAATCCCAACCTCACCCAATTGTGATCCCCCCAATCTCCAATTACCCAATTGGAGATTCCGGAGATCCCAATAGGGATTCCCTCCAATTCCCCCTTCATCCATTCACTCTCACCTTGCCATGTACTTATAAAGCCTTGGGCTCCTTACCTAATCAATCATTTCAACTCTATTTCTTACATGGTATCAGAGCGACCTATCCGCACACGCGGATCAAGGTCCTAATTTCAACGTGCCCGCGCTACGAGCACTTCATCGTCGCGACATTCGTTTCGAGTCGTCGGAATTTCGACGTGCTCCACTCTGCAGTCGCGCCTCTCATCGTCGACTGCCTTCGCGCTCGACCTCGTTGAATTTCTCATCTCTGAAGCTTTCACGCTTCTCATCGTCGATTTCCTCCTCGGTTCTCCTTGGTCGAATCTCAATTTCGACCATCTCTTAAAACTCGTTCTCGAGTTTCCCCTCAGACCCCGCCAGAATAGGCAAACTCCCCTCGCGAAATCGCCTCCACGAACGTCTCGCGTCAAATCAAGAGCAGGTACACAGGTTAAAGCGGAGCGGAGCAGGTTGCGGAGCTGGTTGCGGAGCTGTTTGCGGAGCTGTGTAGCTGCGGGACAGGGCCTGGGGGTGTGTGGGGGGGTGTGTGGGTCCGGGGTTAGACATAGGCTCAGATTCAGTTTCAAGTCGGCGTTTTAACGAATTTTCGCCAACGCCATTTCCTACTTAGCGGCATTTTGATACAGCCGTCAGAGTGATTTTCAGCAATTCTCGTCGACCAATTTCCAGAAGTGCCGCGCTGCACACCGACAATGGCTTACTCAACCACTTCACTCGCCAACCCGATCCCGCTCCTTCGTCTCGAGCCGGACGGTACATGCTCCAACTACAAGGCTTGGCGCTATGGTGTCGACAAGCACCTCCTCAGTCGCGAGGTGAAGGGGCTCGAGCTCACCGACGTCCTTCTCAACATCGGTGACGGCAAAGAGCCTCCTAAACCCGAGAGGTCCGCCGATCCAGCTAATGCCGACGCCGAAGCAGTTTATGCTGCTGCACTGCTCAAGTACAATAATTGGGAAAAGGCCGATGGTGCAGTCATTAGTGTCTTCATGGGCACCACTCCTCCCGAACTCGTCGAAACCTACCACAACTACCCGTCTGCCAACGCCATTTGGCTCTACCTCGAGGATCGCTTCCTGAACAAGACTGCAGTGGGAGTTGCTATACTCATCCCCAGCATGTTCCAAGTGCGGCTCGAGGACTCGCCAGGCATGGCGGACTATGTCACCAAGGTGCAGTCCATTCATGGTGAACTCAAACAATTGGGGATAGTCTTCCCCGAGCAAGCCCCTGCAGCCGCTCTCCTAGTCGGCCTCACTCCGGCATACGAAGTCACACGCAAGATGCTCTTGGGCCTTGCTCCTGCAGACCTCACATTTGCCAAGGTCTCATCCGCGCTCCTTCCTGCCGAAAAGGACAACAGCGCTCAAGCCAAGGCCAATGCAATCCGCGCTCCCGTGCCTCAAGCCTATGCCGCTTCGGCGCCATTCCAGCGCAACCGCTTCCCCCCGTGTCCCTATGTCATCAAGCGCGGCCCCCATGCCGGCCAGGTGTGTGGCGGCACCAACCACGCCCTTGCCTCCTGCTTTAAGAAAAAGGATGACGATTGGTATGCCGTCAATGGGACCGCCTCGAAGCCGCCAAGCTGGATGGTCAATCGTGCTCCTCGCCAAGTCAATCAAGTCAAAGCGCAGGAATCCGTGCAGGCTGCTGTAGTTCCCAGAGCTGATGTGCGCCTCCACATGTTGTTCCCTGGCACGCCCAGGATTAATGAGACAATTTCGCAGTGTCCCGGCTCACAAAGCACCTCAGCCACAATAGAGTTCACCCTCGACAGTGGGGCCACTCACACGGTTCTCAAGGAAGAACACTCCTTCAAGCCATACAAGACACCAATCCGTCTACTTGGAGCAGACTCCAGTTTCACAACACACGCCAAGGGCTCCTCCACAGTTCCGTGCCCAGCTTTTCCTTCGGGCAGTCTCACCGGCATGCGTGTTCCCACACTACGCCACAATCTCGTGGCCCAACACGAGCTCCAACGGGCAGGCGTCACCACGATCTTCCCAGCACACTCGGATCACTGTGACCTCTTTGACCCTAAGTCCAACAAGCTCCTAGCACGCTTGACACTCAACAGTAGCAAGCTCTACACGCTGCGTTCACCTGCACCTCTCGCCGCCCTCTCCCAAGCGCAAGCTGCCAGCACCACTCCGTGTTCGTGTCGCAGCTTCGCCAACCCAACCATCCTCTACCACCACCGCTTGGGTCACCCCAACTTCCGTACACTTGCCGACATCGCTTCCAAGAAACTTCTTCTTGGCCTCCCGTTGGCGCTTCCTCCACCAACAGACTCACCTGCACCCACCTGCCTGAACTGCACCAAGAGCAAGCTCAGGCAGCAGCCGCATCCTTCCTCCCCATCCGTCGCAGCTGCTCCGCTGGACCTAGTGCACATGGATGTCTGGGGCCCAGCTCCAGTCGCATCCCGAGGCGGTCATCGGTACTTTCTTACACTAGTCGATGACTACTCGCGGTATGTTTCTGTGCACCTCCTGCATACCAAGGCGGAGGCACCTGATGTCATCATGGCGTGGGTACGCCAGGCTCAAGTCACGTTCGGCACTCCTCTCAAGTGCCTCCATTCTGATGGCGGGGGAGAATTTCGCAATGGCAAATTCGATATCCGCATCCCCACCGGCCCGACACCACACCTACCGCTCTCTGGCTTGGGGTCACGCCTTCCGCCCACTCTCTACGCGTCTGGGGGTGTACCGCGTATGTGTTGCTAAGCCCCCACACGTGCAGGAAGCAAGGTGGCAAGCTTGGTCCCAAAACCCAGACCTGCATGTACCTGGGGCACAACTCCGACTCCCCAGACTACTTATTCCTCAACCCAATCACCAGACAGCTGATTCGCAGCCGTGATGTCATCTTCGATGAGACACGCCCATTCCACTCTGCGACCACGGGCGAGCCTCCTCCACCTCCCCCGACGCTTGTTTGGGCAGACTTCCATGCCCCACCTCCGGCCGCTGCCCCTTCTCCGGGGCCTTCTCTGTCCGGCTTGTTTCGCCCGGCCTCCCCAGTATCCTCCGCAGCGGCACCTCCTCCTGCTCCGCCTTCCCTGCGCGTCGAGCCCAGCTCACCAGTCTCCTATCGGAGGCGCGCAGTCCCTCCGGTCCCACCGCAGCCGCCTTCGTCTCCGGTCTCTAGTCGCACTCGTTCCAAGGGACCGGCTCCGCCTCTTGCCTGGGGACCAGCCGCCTTCTCCATCCGGTGTTCGGTCACCCCGCCTCCTCCTGCCGGGGGTGATGTCCCCTCCATCCGTATTCCGCCCCGTGCACTTCTGGAGGACAGGCATGAGGAGCTGTTTGACCTTCACGCGGTCTGCCAATTTCTCTCTCACATCTTCCCGGACATTACTGACTGCCCTTCCCTCAAATTCACCGAGAACCCGACCATTCCGACTCCTCGCACAAAAGAGGAAGCTCTCTTGGGGC
Organism: Closterium sp. NIES-67; assembly: GCA_027943415.1. NCBI lineage: Eukaryota > Viridiplantae > Streptophyta > Zygnematophyceae > Desmidiales > Closteriaceae > Closterium > Closterium sp. NIES-67. The sequence continues at coordinate 11,884 of BQMB01002315.1, read as the reverse complement.
CTTATAAGAAGGAGTGGAAGGCAACAATGGATGTGGAGAACGAGGCGTTCATTCGCAACAACAGCTTTGACGATGTTGTTCCCCCTTCCGGTGTCAACATCGTCGGCGGAAAATGGATCTTCCAAGTCAAACAACTCCCAGGCGAAGCTCCACTGTTCAAGGCACGATACGTGGCGAAGGGTTTCACCCAGAAGGAGTATCTCGACTTCTTCGAAACATTCTCGCCCACGGCCAAGCTCCCGACTATGCGCGCTCTTCTTGATATAGCCGCTCGCGGCAACTTCGAGATCAAGTCCATGGACGCCTCCTCCGCCTTTCTCCAAGGCCAGCTCAAGGAGGATGTTCATATGGAACGCCCACCGGGGTTTCCTGGCACTTACCCTGCCAACACAGTGTAGAAGCTGAAGCGCCCAGTGTATGGCCTCAAGCAGGCTCCTCGTGAGTGGCACAACAAGGTGAAGGAAGTCCTCCTCGCACTTGACTTCCATCCCTCTGCCTCAGATTCCAGTCTCTTCGTTCGTCACTCCTCCGAGCCCTTCTACATCCTCGTCTACGTCGATTACTTCATTCTAGCCGCCAGAGATCCAGCCGACATGGCAGCTGTCCAGTCTGCTCTCAGCTCCGCCCTTCTCATGAAGGATCTTGGTGACCTCAAGAACTACCTGGGGATGGAGATCACTCGTGATCGCCAGGCTTGCACGATCACCCTCTCCCAGGAGTCCTACATCGACAACCTTCTCAAGCGGTTCGACATGGACTCCAGTAACTCTGTCTCCACTCCACTCCCACTACAGCATCAGCTCACGGCCCCTCCAGTTCCTTCTCCTGACGCCTGCAAGGACCCGTACCCTGAGCTAGTCGGTTCACTCATGTATGCCATGATGTGCACTCGACCAGACTTGGCTTACCCGGTTAGTGTCCTCTCTCCGTACGTCTCCCCCGGACGCTACACTGCCTCGCATTGGTCTGCAGCCAAGAGGGTCCTCCGCTATCTACAAGCCACCAAGTCTCACATCCTCACTCTTGGTGGTACCTCTCCAGTCAAGCTTGAGGGATACACAGACTCCTTATGGGCCGATGACTAGACTGACAGACGCTCCTCCCAAGGGTACTGCTTCACCCTTGGTAGCGGAGTCATCAGCTGGTGCTCCACTCGGTCCTCTGCAGTCTCCCTGTCGTCCTGCGAGGCTGAGCTCTAAGCGGGCACAATGGCTGCTCAAGAGGCACGCTGGCTCTCCTTTCTCCTCGCTGAGTTAGGCTACCCCCAGCAGTCGCCCACCCTGTGGTGTGGCAACCAGAGTGCCATTCATCTCACCAAGGATCCTCTGTTCCACTCTCGCACCAAGCACATCGAACTTCGTCATTTCTTCATCCGAGATCTTGTTCAGAGTGACCAGCTGACGGTACGGTACATCGCCTCAGATTGCAACCTCGCCGACCTCTTTACCAAGGCTCTCTCAGCAAGGCTGACCACCATCGCCTTCTCCGTTCCATGGGGCTATGTGCTCCTTGACCGGGTTTGCAGTCTATGGGGGTGTGTTAGAAATAGACTGCAAATACCACTTTTGAATTTGTACTTTTATATCCTAGTTTAGGTTGTGAATGTTCTAGTGGGTTGGGGTGTACTCACAAATCCCAACCTCACCCAATTGTGATCCCCCCAATCTCCAATTACCCAATTGGAGATTCCGGAGATCCCAATGGGGATTCCCTCCAATTCCCTCTTCATCCATTCTCTCTCACCTTGCCATGTACTTATAGAGCCTTGGGCTCCTTACCTAATCAATCATTTCAACTCTATTTCTTACAGACGGGACTCCATTGGCGATTCGGGAGCGAGCGCGCATGGTGCGAATGAATTGTGGCAACGATTTCGGATTCAGCATGCCCATGCTGGCGACGACGCTGGATGGCTGCGATATCCTTCTCGGATGCGATAGGCTGCAAAAGTACAACCCACGCATCGACTGGATGACTGGCGAATGCAGCGTGAACTGTACATGTGGATAACGCGTACTTCCCTGCTGGCGAGGACGGGATCCGGTGTCGATACGTGTCAACGCCATCATGCTTAAGCGAGCGGTAAAAAAGGGAGCCGACCTCTACACCGTCCATCTCCACGCAGCAACGGCTGACAACACGCCGAGGGACATCAACACTTTGTGTAACATCGTGCCCGACTAACTCGTCACACTGATCCGACAGTACACGGATATTTTTCCAGATGACCTACCAGTCGGATTGCCACCTGAGCTCCCCAAGGACCATAAGATCGAGCTGGAACTTGGCGCACAGCCAACTGTCAGGACACAGTGGCGGCTGACTCAGCCCGAACTCATGGAGTTGCGGAGCCAGCTGGATCATCTACTGGAGAAGGCTTCATTTATCCCAGCATGTCCCCATTTAAAGTGCACATTCTCTTCATGCCCAAAAAATACGGAGGGCTCCGAATGTGCATTGACTGTCGGGCGCTGAATCGCAAAACAATCAAGTCTCGCTACCCAATCCCGCGTGCTGACGACCTCTTGGTCCAACTTCACAGAGCTCGCTTCTTCTCCAAGATCCACCTGCGAGGTGGCTACCACCAGATCCGTGTTTTCGCTGATGACTGCCACAAGATGGCGTTTTGAACCCGATACGGCAGCCACGAGTGCACGGTGATGCCATTTGGCCTCACGAACGTGCCCTCGACACTCCAGCTGACCGTGAACAGCGTGTTCAGGGTGCTGCTCGACAAGTGTGCCATCGTGTACCTACTGTAGATGAAATCCTCATCTTCACCAAAACCGAGGAACAGCACCTCCAGGACCTCGACGCGGTTTTTCAGTTGCTGCAGCAGAACCGTCTCATCACCAAGGGCTTTAAGTGCGAGTTCCTAAAATCCGAACTGGAATCTTTGGGACATGTCGTTGGAGCAGACGGCATTAAGATCGACGCGAAGAAAATCACCACCATCCGCGACTGGAAGCTGCCCACGAATTTACAGGAGCTGCAGAATACTCGAAATTGTTAATTACGTTCGCGATTTTATCCCCAATTTGGCAGGGATAACCGGGCCATTAACTGACCTGTTGGAGAAGGGCACTCTGTTTGAGTGGGGGGAGAGACTTTAGGCTGCCTTCGGCGAACTCATAAATTTTCTTATCTCACCCCCGGTCTTCCGAATCGCTGATCCATGAAGACCGAAGTTTTGACGGACGCCAGCAATTTCGCCATCAGTGCGATACTAATTACATGATTTCGGCAATGGAATCCAACCAATCGCGTATGAGTCCACAAAAGGTGCAGGCTGCCGAGTGCAACTACCCTGTCCATGACAAAGAAATGCTCACCATTGTATACGCGATCAAGGTGTGGCGCTGTTACCTGACGGGAGCCGACGTGAAAGTACGGACCGACCATAAATCACTACAGTACCTCCGCGTATAGCCGAACCTCAACCCACGACAGATTCACTGGCTAGATTTCCTTGAGTCAAAATTCCACTACACCATCACCTACAAACGTGGGGCGAAAAACATCGCCGACGCACTGACAAGACCGTCCGCCCACCTCGCCTCCATCATCATTGCGAAATCCAACCCGCTCCTTACCGGAATATTTACCCATGGCTACGCATTTGGCCCATTTTTCACCAGCAACTTCCACCAGCAAGCTACCACGACCAAGGGAATTTATTCCTAAAGTTCGGCACTGGCCGCATCCAGGTCACCGATTACCGACTCCTCTGCAAATTACTTATTCAAGAATTCCATGATTCTAACCTCTCCGGTCATTTCGGGGTTGATAAAACCAAGAAGTTACTTTATAGTTATTATTATTGGCCCGATCCGTTGTCTGATGCGCAAATATACGTCACAACGTGCCTGACCTGCCAGCGTATGAAGTCCCCTCGATAGCAGCCAGCTGGATTGCTGCAACAGCTCGAGCCGCCACAGAAGTCGTGGCAGCACGTGAGAATGGATTTCGTCACGCGACTTCCCGCCGGTGCAAGTGGCAATGATGTCATCCTCGTCGTTTGACGAAGATGGCACATTTTGCACCCTGTCGCACGACAATCACAGCCAAAGAGACTGAAAGATTGTTCATCTCCACCATTGTTCGACTGCACGGCCTACCCTTGGCGATCATCAATGACCGCGACCCCAGGTTCACATCCAATTTTTGGCAAAACCTGGGAATACTAGTACGGCACCCGCATGCAATTTTCGTCCGCCTACCACCCACAAACCGACGGTCAAACCGAGCGCACCAATCAGCCCATGGAGCAGCTGATACGCACCAACTGCCCCAATCCTGCACGGTGGGAGGAATTCCTGCCCATGTTGGAATTTTCCGACAGCAATGCTCCATTTGCAACGACAAATCACTCGTCATTTTTCCTCAACTACGGGATAGACCCTTCTGTACAATCGACAACCAGCATCGACAGCCCCGTCCCCCGCTCGCAGCAGTTTGTCAACGACCTACACCACTGCTAGACGCTACATTGAACTTCATTGCTACTATATTGCCATGGCTGCTGGGCAACTAGTCCTTCTCGACACGAAGAACCTCCGCCTGCCCCTGCTCTCCAAGCTCCGGCCAAGATTTCGCATCGTGAAAATTGTGACATCTGTCACAGAGAAATTATTTTTGCCGGTCGAATGGCACATTCATGAGCTTTCCACATCAACCTCCTTCATCCCTACGTCTCCAGCACGTCAGCATTCGCACGACTAGCGGCCGTCCCCAGTGTCCGCCCGATGGTCAAACCGACACTCGAGCCTTTCCGGCTTCTGAGCCATCGCATCCACCTCGATGCTACAGGACCAATGCTGATCTTTGGTTTTTCATTACTCTAAAATCTGGAAGTGACTTTTACCACTACTCTGAAAACCATAGTGGTCCTCAACTTTTTCCCCTGTGGCATCAGAGTAACCCTATGATTTCAAGATTTTTACTCTGGCTAGTCAGGGTGGTATTTTCTCCGACTCGTGAGAATGCTTGTTGCACAAAGTATAATATTGACAGCAGTTGTTATTTTGGTAATAAAGCATAGCATAGCATTACATGATTAACTCATCATCATCATGCTCCTCGTCATCCTCACTTCCACCTATGGCACTCTCATCCTCTGAGCTCTCTGCAGCATCCTGCTGCTGTGGGAAGAGGGGAATCTCCTGCTCAAACTCAACATTCCTAGCTTGCCTACAGTGCCTAATGCAGGCCCATTTCTCCATGATCTGGGAGTAGTCCAGGTCGTAGTCCGGCATGCTGATGGTCATCAAGTCGCCAAGTGTGGCATCGCACAGGCTTGTGCGATGCCATCCCTTGATGATGTTCTGCCTCGAGAAGCCGCGCTCGCACTCAAGGGCAACAACGCCAGCGCCTGCCACATCGGCATCAGGTTCGGGTAGGACTTGGACCAGTCCTTCGTCTTCATCATGTTGACCAAGCCTTGGGCAAAGTCGTTGTCTTTGCAGTGAGCCTTCATGATGTGGCAGAAGGTCTTCAACTCCAGCTCCATTGCTCGTAGTCCGATTCCTGTTGGTGGGGGGGAGGGGAGAGGGGGGGGCAGGGCGTATATGGCACGAATTGGAGGTGTGTTTAAGTAAGTAAGGAGGCATCTAATCTGACCAGATTCAAGACATACGACAACGACCACTTTTAGAGAAACTCACCTGGCAACTTGTTGTCGAACAGCGCCATGTTCTGCTCGGCCCACTTGCGGTACCGACTCTCCCACACCTCCGTCTTCTTGGGCCACTGGTCCACCTTGTAGAGGTTTGACCCCTCCATCCACGCAAAGATCTTCGCAGTCGGCCGGGGTGCCGCCGAACGCATGTCCCGAGGTGCGCGACATGGTGAGCTCGAACTTGTGCATACAGGGAGAGCCATCCACCACGATACCGTGCACCTCGAGCGATCCCTTGCCCTCCTTGAAGTCGGCCAGGAACTTGTCCAGCCGCTCGCTGAGCCCGCCGTCGAACCCCTCCATGTACGCGATGTATCGGTGCTTGATGTTGTTGACAGTGTGGTCGACCTCCTGGATGACGAGCGTGATGTCCACCTGACAGTCGAGGTGGGAGGGCAAGGGCAAAGGGCACGGATGTTAGAACGAGTTTACCGCCACACGCACACCCAAGACATTAATCATTTCAACGTGCCACCAAAGAAACCTAAACAGATCAACTTACCGTGCAGTGCTGGACAAACACGTTCAGAGTGTTGAGCTCAGCGAGGATGTCGGCGAGGAAGTAGAGGCAGAAGTGGAATTTGTAGGACTTGAGCAGCGCGACGTGCTTCTGCTTGTACTCCATGAAGACAGCAATGGCCGCGTCGAAAATCCTGCAGAGCCGCCGCACATCGTCACCATTCGCAAGCCACCTGATGGCGTATAGCCCCTGGTGTTCGAGGTTCGTATCGTGGATGACAAGTTGCAGAGCCTTGAACCTTTTGTACCACGGCGTCGAGTGATCGACGATCTCCCTGAACGTTCGGATGATCACGTCGACGATGAACAGGTCCGGGAAGGAGTTGGAGGCGTCTTTGACCGCCAGCACTTCTCTGCGATGGCACAAGGCACAAGAAGTGAGGCGAATCACAGAGACATAGACACGAGGGTACTACAACGGCAGTCTTACCGATGGGCGAAGCAGTGGCAAGCGACAAGGTGTGGGATATGCGGTCGGAGATAAGCGACGAGCCCGTTCTTCTTCCCGGTCATCATCGACGCCCTGTCGGTGCTGATACCAGCGATCTTTTGAAGCTCGATGCCACTCCCCTCCCGGTGACCCAGCAGGACAGACTGGAGTGACGCGGCATCACACTTGTCGATGGTGAGCAGTCTGAGGAACTCAGTAATGACGCACCGCTTCTTCAAGAAGGTGCCGAAGACGATGAGGTGCTTTCCGCAAGTGCGGTTGGTACTCTCGTCGCAGCTGATGCCGATGAACGGGGAGGAGTGGATGTGCTCCATCTGCTGCGCCTTCAAGAAAGCCACCACGGCTTTCACCATCTCCCTGAATCCATACCTGCGACAAACACCATAAAACAAGACAAGACATTAGACTCCCGTCCAGTATTCAATAGAATTGAGAAAGCTTGCTACTTGTAGTGCAAATGGCATCGTTCTCATTCCACTGGCATCAAGTACAAAGAGTTCCCAATATATTCATATATTAGCATAAACTTTCTATACTAGAAGGGATATCTCTATGCTGAGGATGATCCACCAAAGCGGTGCGTGCTGAAGAGGGTAGACGAAGCGGGTTGGGTGGGCGGGTATTGAACTTGAGCTGGGAAAAATGGAAAACGTGGGTGGAGGAAGAATGACCTCCAACCCCATTATATGGTTGGAGAAGGGCGAATAGCGCGCTTCGACGATGCTTGAGATTGCGTTACAAGCAGCTTCGCATTCACAATACGCAATTTTGAAAGTGTGAACACTTTAAAATTTTACATTTTAACACCAAACATGGAAACCCGCGCACTTTGTGATGTACGCGCCGTAAGTCTGCTTGGGTATATCCTTCACTCCCTCCTACGCCAGGTGACTGATTAGACGTATGAACATCGAAATTGGGGCATCTTCCTTACAGAATAGCATGGAGCATAGAAGTCTTATGACGCGGGTGGCATCGGGGCCGTTCGTGGCAAAGTCGTCCATATGGGCTTCTGGTTTTCGATTTCCTTGTCAAGGTGAGCTTGCTTTTGCATGCAGGCCTCATGCTTGGTGCTCTCCTCGTGTCACCGCATGCGGCCAATCTGCAGGTCCCTGTCGCCAGGGCGACCGTAGCGGGCGGTCGGCTGGCCATGCTGCATGCACACACTACAACGTCAGTTCTATCCAGGACGAGCCAAGGAAACCTTCCATGCCAATCTGCGGTATATTTCTTCTGAGCAGCACGATAAGCTTTTGCCTTCTTCTCGACCGGCGTTGGCGGGAGGGGTTGCTCTGGTTCGACGATGGGGGCAGGGGTTGCTGGTAGCGCTGTCATGGGAGGAGACGCAAAGGGCAGATGCATCTGCTGGTACCGTCGGCTCTTTTTAGCCGTCGATGTTGATGCAGATGCCGTCGAGGGCACGGGTTCCGGAGGTGGAGGATTTGCCGATTTGTCAACCGACAGATTCACCTCCTCGATTTCACGCTCCCATTCATTGCTGCTTAGACTCGGGAGCGGCGGAGGCTCTACAAGGGGTCGGTAAGTCGATGCTTTGGAAGCGGAGGAGGGTCTACTGGGGAGACGTTCGTGGGATGCAAAAAGTATAAACCGCAGAGTGGGGCATACCTACGTGGGGGTGGGGCGTCATCCTCAACCTCCCCGCCGTCGTCAGCATCGCCCAGACCAGCCATAGCTGGCGATGCGAGATGACGAGAGGAATCGAGGCTGGCAGAATAGATCACGTTCGACGACATGTGAGAGGGGTTGCTACACTAGCGGCTATTGGCGCTGTATTACAGAGGGGGCAAGAACAGGGCGAAAAAGACGAGGGTTTTATTGCATGTTCTTGAATGTTACAGGATCGAATGACTCGAGGAAAGATTGCACTAACGATCAGTACAAGGCGCTTTTATACTTCCAAAGTACATCAGGTAACTAGGTTTATCTTTCCCAAGGGAATAGACCCTTCTAGAAAATAGAATCACCCTGCGTATAACCACGCGAGGCTATTGGCTTTAAGGGATTACGGCAGGATTACGCTAGATAGAGCGCACCAGTACATCCCAAGCCTGGTCGGTGATATAATTATAATAGCAGGAGAAACCAAAGGTTAATGGAAAATGGAGAATAGGAAACCAAATGAGATGAGATAAAAAGAGAAATGGAAGGGAAAGGAAATAGGGAAAGGGACCAGTGGTGTAACGGGGTGCAAGTCCCATTTGGAGATCACGTCCTTGCAGGCTGCTCGGAGGAGTTGCTCGACAATTTGGTTGAGGCGCTCGGTCTGTCCGTCTGTCTGCGGGTGGTAGGCGGATGACATGGCGAGTTTGGTCCCGAGTAGAGACATAAGTTCCTTCCAGTACTTGCTGGTGAACTTGGGGTTTCGGTCGGAGATAAGTGTGGTTGGAATGCCATGCTGTGAGATGATGTATCGAACGAATAGTTGTGCTGTCTCATCGGTGCGTGCTGTCGTGTGTGTCGGGATGAAGTGTCCCATTTTGGAGAACTTGTCAATGACGACAAGGATCGCGTCATGACCGCTTGTGGTAGTTGGTAGCCCGGTGATGAAGTCTAGGCTGACCACTTGCCATGGCTGTTCTGGGACCGGAAAAGGCTGTAGTAGACCCGCCTTTTTCTATTTGCTGCTCTTCATCCGTTGACACGTAGTGCACAAGGTGACGAATTTCTGTACGTCATCTGCCAAGTGGGGCCAGTAGTAGTTTTTGGCGATACCAGTGAGCGTCTTGTTGCTACCGAAGTGTCCCCGCGTACAGGACGTCGTGGTATTCTTCGAGTAGTAACAGGCGCAATGAAGGGTAATTAGGTACCCAAATCTTCGTTTATCCTTTCCGGTACGCGATGTCATTGTCCCACTGTAGCAGATGTCGCTTCGCTGCTGTGAGAGTACGACCCCATTACACAACTGGTCCCTTTCCCTATTTCCTTTCCCTTCCATTTCTCTTTTTATCTCATCTTATTTTGTTTCCTATTCTCCATTTTCCATTAACCTTGGTTTATCCTGCTATTATAATTATATCACCGACCAGGCTTGGGATGTACTGGTGCGCTCTATCTAGCGTAATCCTGCCGTAATCCCTTAAAGCCAATAGCCTCGCGTGGTTATACGCAGGGTGATTCTATTTCTTGATGGGTCTATTCCCTTGGGATAAGATAAACCTGGTTACCTGATGTACTTTGGAAGTATAAAAGCGCCTTGTACTGATCGATAGTGCAATCTTTCTTCGAGTCATTCGATCCTGTGACACTTGGTAATCAGAGCTTTTCTCACTCGGCCGTGCTCAACAAAGCAGCAGCAGCGGGAAAACCTGCCTCGAAAAACCGCAGGGGCGACCAATTCGACGCCGATTCTGGTAAGCACTAGCTCCGCGTTTTTTCGAATCACCCCCCCGCGTGTTTTGAACAGGATGGCAAACTTCGACAACGCCGAAGTTACCCAGCAGCTCTTCGCGAGCATCGCAGCCCTTCAGGAGGAGATGCGAGCGGATCGCGAAGCGTGGCGAAACGAGTTCGAGCGAGTAACTCGACTCGCCGGAGCGCAGCACGACTCGACAACGGCGACGACGCAGCAGTCGCAGCAGTTTCTCGAGGCTCCGAAACCGCGCCCACCTGAGCCGTTCGATCCGAGCGATCGAAACTCCGACGTCCGCAGATGGATCGCCGGCATGGAGATCTACTTCGCAGCCGTCGGATGGAGCTCGCCAGTCTGGGACGGTCAACGTGTACGACTCGCGGCGACACTGATGCGAGGGCCGGCACTCGAGTGGATTGGCGGCAACAGCACTTCATCCACGGTGAAGCCACGTGGCAGCAGTTCCGCACCGACCTGCTGAAACGATTCGAGCCGATAAATTCGGGTTTCCTTGCCCGGGAAAAAATTCATCGCCATCGACAGTTCGGGAGTGTAGCACAGTACACGCAGCAGATGGAGGAATTTTATAACCAAATTCCCGATCTGACCGAAGGGGAAAAAGTACAGTCGTACCTCGCGGGCTGAAGACCGAAGTCAAACGACAAGTGGCAGCGTCAAACTACGCGAGCTACAGTGACGTCGTTTCGGCAGCGGAGCGCTTCGACATGGTCAACGCCGGACACGACGGACGCACGTCGGCAGTACGCGACAGGGCGACCGCTCGGCTCACCCCACGTTCGCCGACCCGATGGAAGTCGACAGGTTCGAGGTGGCCACGTCCGAAAAACACCAACTACACGTGTGATTTTTGCGGGGTGCTGGTCATCGAATCTTCGACTGCAACAAAATGAAAGCCGCACGCGCTGAGTATCGGGCACGCAACAGTGGCGGAATTCCTTCGGCCATCAGAAGACAAAAACGAGAGTCGCCAGTGATTGCGGATCTAGCTGGCGAAATTAAAAAGATCCGGAAGCGGCCGCGGGATTCCGGGAAAATCAACTTCGACGAAGCTGATTCGACGCGAGAAGGAGGAAATGATGGGGAAAATCTCCACCCCACGACCAGTCTTCGCCAAGGAAAATCGCCGAGGAAAATACGACTCCGCGAAAAAAGACTCTGCCAAGACGGGGAAACTCCTTGAAAGACCCAAGAAATTATAAGGATTCGTTAAAGTTGTCTTATAAAGATGCTTTAATGAAAACTTATGATTTTCGAGGGCTAGAGCCTTGGAGAAATTTCAGGAGGACTCCAAAAAAGCAACAGCTGTGAGATTATACGGTACCGGACAACTTGGGGAAAAAATTAAGAGTGTGGAAAGAAGCCGACCTTTCCTCGGAGTCAACGTCCTCTCCGACACCAGCCCACAACGACTACCCGTTCCCAGGGAAGAGTCGGTGGAGCTGAAGCAGCTCAAGAGGAAGCTGGGGTCTATAAGAAGGTGCACAAAACCCGAACTCCTCCACCGGATGCATCCAGTTCTCGCATCAGTGACGCGCACATCGTCAAGGAAACTCCGGCCTGGAGAAGAGTCTTCTCCAAGCAGCCTCGGCCAGCTGCCACTCTGGAGTAATAGCAACACAAAGTGTGTACGGAATATTGGATGTACCCTATGACCCAATCAATGAAACCATTTTGGGTACTCCGAGCAACGCCTGCCCCTCGTGCTCGAGGTCATCTGCAAAGGACGCCGCCTCCAAGCACTCGTGATAGCGGAGCATCGACATCGTCTGCATAAGCAGTAATCGACCGACTTCGGGAAGAGTACAAGCCTTCAGGATTCTCTGCAACGATGGTGGACGGTAGCAAG
>BQMB01002314.1:0-44568 GCA_027943415.1 Closterium sp. NIES-67 | reverse complement strand
GACCAGATGGCCACATCCCCGTACCCAGAGGCGATCAAAGAGGAGGAAGGGTCCGTGGAGGGCCGGAATGTTCCAATGCCGGATGTGACTCTAGAGGAGGAGCTCGCCGAATCCCTCATGCCGCTCAAGTGGGTGTTCTTCCCCGAGGCAGACCCCATTCAGCAGTTCGTGGAAAGCCGTGGCGGGAGAAGATCTGGGTGTTCCTCAAGGGCGTGTTCCCGATCCTGGAGTGGCTGCCCAAGTACGACCTGTGGTACTACCTGCTGGGTGACATCATCGGGGGGGTGTCCATCGCTATAATGTCCGTGCCTCAGGTGAGCCGTTCACTGTGATCCGGTGTGTTGCCTTGCTGTGCCTTGGCATTGCATTGCCGTGCATTGCCTTGCCGTGTGGTGCATAGCGTGTTGTGCCTTGGCACTTGCATCTCCTTGTGTGCCAATGCGGGACCTGCTGTACTACCTGCTAGCCGACATCATCGGGGGGTGTCCATCGCTATAATGTTCGTGCCTCAGGTGAGCCCCGCATTGCGCTCCCCGCGTTGCCCCGCATTGCATTGCCTGGCATTGCCTTACCGCGTGGTGTGTGACATGTTCTGGACGTGCATCTCCTTGTGCCAGTGCGGGTCCACGTTTCTTCCTGCTGGTTCTTTCCTGTCCGTGCCTCAGGTGAGCCTCGCATCGCTGCATCGCTGCATTGCAGTGTGTGTGTTGTCGGGCACCACCTCCCTACGCCAAGGAGGAGGGACCCCGGACCTGCATTTGTCATTTTCTCGGTCTCCTCTCCTCGGTGCATTCTCCCCACCCACATGGTCACATCCTGCCTCTCCTAGCCATCCTCCCTGCCGAGTCCGCTCACCGTGACGTGTCTCCCTCTCTCTTGCCTCAGAAGCCAACCTAGCCACGTCTGTGTGTCCCTCTGTGCGTGTATCTAACTCTGACTCTGTGCCTCTCCCGCCCTCCCAGGACATCTCATACACCAATTACGCCAACCTCCCTGCCGAGTCTGCTCGCCCTGCCGAGTTTGCTCGCCCTGACAGCATCTGTCCGTCTCTCCCCACCAACCTTGCTCTGTTTGTGCGTGTCTCTGTGTGGCTCCCGCCCTGCCAGGACCTCTAGTGAGCAAGTACGCCAACCTCCCTCTCTCGCCCCGCCAACCTAGCCCGGCCAACCTAGCGCCCCGCTTGTGTGTCCCTCTGTGTGTGTGTCTACCTCCCCCTCGCCCTCTCGCGCCATCCCAGGACGTGTCATACGCCAAGTACGCCAACCTCCCTGCCGATTTTGCTCTCCGTGAATGCCTCCATTGCCCCACCTTCCTTCTCCCCCCCTGCATCGTCACATCTCCCCCCTGCATAGTCACATCTCCCCCTGCATCGTCACATCTCCCCCCTGCATCGTCACATCTCCCCCCTGCCCGTCACATCTCCCCCCATCGTCACATCTCCCCCTTGCATCGTCACATCTCCCCCTTGCATCGTCACATCTCCCCCCTGCATCGTCACATCTCCCTCCCCATCCTTCTCCTTGCATTCCCTCCCTCCCTCACACCCCGCATGCGTTGGCGCTACCTCACGTACCATTCCCTCCCTTCGTACCAAGAAGCACAAATACTGCTTTTGAGTTGACTCAAAATTTGACGCTACCTCACGTACCATTCCCTCCCGTCGTACCAAGAAGCACAAATCCCCTATCCTGCCTCTTTCCAAAAACCCCCCACCCAACCCGCCCCCTCCCCCCCAGGCACCAGTTTCATCCCGCCTCTGCTGTACGCGATACAGGGGCTCCTCCAAGCACCTCGTGATCGCCCCTCGTGTCCGTCGTGTCTCAGCTGCTGGGCATCACCCTCAGCGCCATAGTGGACCCCAACGCCGACCCTGCTCTCCCTTCTTCTCCCCTCTCCCCCCGTTTCCTGCTCCTCCCCCCCAGGCAGCAGTTTCATCCCGCCTCTGCTGTACCGCGATACAGGGCTCCTCCAAGCACTTCATGATCGCCCCTGTGTCCGTCGTGTCTCAGCTGCTGGGCATCACCCTCAGCGCCATAGTGGACCCCAACGCCGACCCTGCTCTCCCCTCTTCCCGTCGCACAAGCCCGTGTGGGTGCAGAGGGTCGAGGCTCTGGAGGCCGAGGGAATCACAGTGAGCGAGGAGGAGCAAGCTGCAGAGATGATGATGACTGATTTGTGATTGTGATTGAAGAGAAGTGATTATGCTGTCTGGCATGTTGATGCTTTGTAGGCGGGGGCTCTGGAGGCCAAGGGGGTTGCTGTGAGAGAGGAGCAAGCCGCACAGATGACGCTGATTATGATGGTGCTGATGGTGATAATGATGGCGGTGGGTGACATCTGATGCTGATGGCGCCTGTAATGTGCTGGTGCCGGTGCTGGTGGGTGGATGAGCATGCATGACCTAGAGCCTCAGATGGCCCGCGCTGCGCAGAGCTGCCGGGGGGCACATGAAACTCCCCAGGGTCCATTCTCCACCTCCAGTCTACTGTAGGTACTAAACAAGGTCAGGCGTTCCTGGCCAGGTTGTGTGCGCCTGTTTTTCCTGCTGCTTGTTTCCTGCCTCACCTGCTTAAAGTCATGGGACATTGGATCTTGGGGCGTACCGATCTTGAAGCCTATTTCTGTAAAGTATTGTATATTTATTGCAGCATACCCTGCTGAACCGCTGCTCTTTTAAAATGAAAAGCTGGGGTTGTGGTTTGTAATCCATTGTCATCCACAGTTCCTATCTAATTCACAGTGCACAAAATTACACGCAGAGAAAACACGACAATACTAGGTGTTCCGACCATGAAAACTACTATACTGTTACGGTAGCCAGAAGTCATATACAGGTACAGGCAAGAGGCATGTTCTCATGTGCCTGTAGTTACAGTATGTTTCTACAGTCACCTATAGGACGACAGTAATTACGGTGTTGGAAATACCTCGAAGACTTGAGCGTTTGTAAAGTGTAACACTACACTCGAGGAAAGTCGTATAGGGTACACGAGTCAACAGAGGTTACACGAGGAGGTTGGACAAAAGAATACGAAAGGGGCGAAGGTCTTAGAAACTTGGGACTAAAGGTTCTTAAACTTAGGAGGCTAGGTTGGCTAGGATACTAGGAAGAAGACCGCCATGGAATGGCGTGAGGAAAAACGGATCTAGGAGGTGAGAGGATGTCGAGAAGAAAGGGAGTTGGATTAGGAAGAGAGGGGAGTACAAGGAGGGGTTTGTACCCCCTACAGAAAGGTTCAGTAACAACCTACCAAGCCTATATTAAATTATAACTTATATAATTTTAACACACCCCCTAGGCTTGGTAGTGTCAAGCCACGCACACCCCCACACCCACACCCACACCCACACCCCTAGCCCAGCACCCCCATTCCCAGCAGGAGCCGCAACGACTCCGGAAGAGGGTAGGTCTCACGGCCCCTTGAGACGGCAATGGCGGCAGCAGCGACAGTGACGACGGCGGCGGCGGCTCCAGGCCTGCGGCAACAGCGGCGGCGCCAGCGGGTCGAACGACAGAGGCTGGTGCGGCGGCCCCCGCCCTCTCGGCGGCATGTCCTGTCTCCTCGGCGGTGGAGAGGTCCCTCACATGGCAGTCATCGGCTGCAGCAAGAAAGGGGGGGATGCAGGGGAAGCAGGTGCAGGTGGGGGGGGGGAGGGGAGGGGCGGGGCGAGGCGAGTCTTCAGCGACGCGCCATAAGTGGCGCGGCGCTTACTGGCAGGAGGGCGGGCAGGTGGCGGTTATGACGGCGTGCTGCCCGCTGCCGCCCATCCCACGCTGCCGCGGCAGCATGACGACGCCGCCAGGGCGCGGCGTCGACGCTGTGGCGGCACGCCGACGCTGCAACGGCAGCAAGGTGACGCTGCCACGGCAAAGCGTCGACGCAACCGGCTGCGGCCCGACGGCGCCGTCGACGCTGCAGCAGGACGTCGACGTCGCGACGGCAGAGGCAGCGTCGATGCCGCAGCGGGACGTCGACGCTGCGACTGCAGAACGACGGCCCGACGCCACGGCAGCGCGTCGAGCCGGTCGCGGCACGACGCGGCCAGTGGCAGCGCGACGTCGCCACTGCAGCAAAACGCGGCCGCCATGGCCGCTCGAGCTAATGAGAGCGAGGAGTAAATTGCGGAAGCGTGAGGAGGCGATCCAACAGGGAGGATCTCCTGCTCTGATACCATCTTAGAAACTTGGGACTAAAGGTTCTTAAACTTAGGAGGCTAGGTTGGCTAGGATACTAGGAAGAAGACCGCCATGGAATGGCGTGAGGAAAAACGGATCTAGGAGGTGAGAGGATGTCGAGAAGAAAGGGAGTTGGATTAGGAAGAGAGGGGAGTACAAGGAGGGGTTTGTACCCCCTACAGAAAGGTTCAGTAACAACCTACCAAGCCTATATTAAATTATAACTTATATAATTTTAACAGAAGGGACTCGAAGGGTCGCAACCGGAGGTTGCGATTGACCGTTGCGGCTGCAAGGGCGGTAACCGAACCGATAATCGAGTCGCTGTGCGACTCGATAACCGTTCCTTCAACTGTATTCTACAACTGCTTCATTTCTTATTTTCAATATATTGCTGGATGCTTGTTTCTTTTAATCAATCACTTGCTCTCACATACTAGTGCAAGGGTTCAACTACTCAACACTTCCGCTGCACTACTCAAGCGTTTTGTACAAGTGGGACTTAGTCTCTGAAAAGGTCCTAAGGCTTTTTCTCAGCCCAACATGGTATGAGAGCTGGTCAGAGACCAAACTCCCATCGACAACATTCTATCTAGAGTCAGCATATCAAAAGCTTCATCGACAACAAGACATGGACAACAAGGGCAAAAAGTCTTCTACGTGCTCACCCAGCGCCCAAGCCACTCAACCCGGCACCTCTGGACTACACACCTCAGGACTACAAACCGAGACCGGCGCTGCTCAAGAAACAACAGGAAGAGTACCAGAAATGGTGACCCCTTCACCCTCTTCACGTGTGGACCCAAACCTTATGGAAAGGTTCTTCAGCTTCATGTCGTACTTCGACCAGCAGCAGCAGACAGGGACACCTGCGCATTCAACACAAAGTAATGGAGAAAATACGGGGTTAACAACGATGAGCCTCGACAACTAATAATTCGGGCGGCACAACCAGGCGCCTACCTTTGCGCCTTATCACTCTTCACCAGGGACGTTCAAGTTCATGCCGCCCCGTGCTCAACCGACAGCAGTTGCATCACAACACACACCAAACAAAATATTAAGTCTCCAGGCGCAGTTTTCACATGTGATCAAACTGCAGACATCTTCACCGTTCAACCAGCACGACTTCTTTACCTGGAGCTTTGAGTTCGAGCTGCTGATAGAGGCCGCGCACCTCTTGGGATACTTCAACGGGTCCCTGTCATTTCCAAGCAATGGCACTGCAAAATGCAGGAAATCTTCACCTATCAGTCGCTGCTGGCATACACAGTTCTCCTGCGAAACCTGTCACCACAAGAGCAACAGAGCATCAGAACATATCGGAGCTACGGAAACTCCGCGGAGCTCGCCTGGCATCATCTGAAATGTCTATATCAAGCAAACGACAGTGTGACACAAAGCAAACTCATGCAGCAGTTGACAACAATACAAATGAAGACCGGGGAAAAGGCGATGCAGTATATGAGTCGCTGCCAGACACTTCGTGACCTCCTGCTTCAGTGCGGAGGCACAATCACTGAAGAAAGCTTCGTGACACTTGTTCTCGTCGGGCTTGGACCACAATGGAGAACCACCCGCTCGCTTCTTCGCGCCCACGGACGATTTTCCGAGATGCACCTCTGCGCCGAACTTCATGCTGAACAACAGGAGATGGACCTATTTGAAGAAAGATAACCATGAAGCAAGCAGCAACCGTTAGTCTTCTACACTCAAAGAAGGGACAACAACAACCACAACCAACGCGACAAGCAGAACCGACACGACACCAGAGGCCTCACCATCGTGCCGCCGTTCTGCCACAACTGTCAGACATCCGGGCACTCCAAGGTCAACTGCACACGCCCTCGATTTTCTCGTCCAGCAGACCCGCAAGCCGCCTCCACTCAAGCAAATCCACGAAGACGTTCCTCTACACCTACACAAGGCGCACCAAATATCATTAACTGCATGGTACGAATCGACAGCTGCACACCCGGGTCACCACCCACTTACGCTCCAGACGAAGAAGAGCTGCCGCCGCCGCGCTCACAAGGCCTTCAGGTCAACCCCACGTATGCTGCAGTCGCCAACAACGAACCCACCGGGCGAAACACCTGGTTCTTGGACAGCTGCTGCGGTCAACACATGTGTTCCTCGGGGCGCTTCGTGCATCGAGAGCGACGTCTCAACCGCGACGTCGTCATCACCGTCGCCAACAATGAGAACCTGAAGACAAACAGACAAGGAGTGATTCAGCTTCAATCAATGCAGACAAACGTCATACTGCAACTCAACAAAGTTCTCATCGTCGACAATTTGGGATACAATTTATTAAGTGTCAGCCAGTTAATGGCAAACGGAATTCACCTGGAATGCGACTCGGATGCCAACGAGTTTCGCCTTTATCACGGGAAGGGCGGCCTCTTCAGCGATCGCGCTCTCCTGAAGTCGGGCGTCTTTGTGCTGGACTTCATCCCCGACCGCGGTACTGCCGACAGCGACGCCATCGTGCCGTTCGCCACCTAGACGCACCCGCCCGATCTTGACCCCGACTTTAATCCAGGCGGGTTCTAGTACTCCAACACCATTCCTGCAGTAGAGAGAACATGAGCATTAGCAGTCATTCGAAAAGAACGACAAGTACGAGCAAGTATCCCTTCCCCGACATCACCTGCAGTAGCAGCACCAAGACCCAGCCGTGCGCCATCACCAGCAGTCCGAGGACCGCCAACCAAAGCAGATCAGCTCATGCCCATCACCCAAGAAGTCTGCCGTAGTCCCGCTACGGTCATCGCGTTCTTCTCCAATGCCGACCTATACCGGCGTTCACCCGGCCATCGCGCTCCCGACGACATCTGGCATCAACGCCTCGGACACCCTGCAAACAGCACAATTCTTCAAACCATACAAGCCGGAGTATTAGAAAAAGACGCTCTCCTCACACCAAGCGGCCAGGAGCTTCGACGACCCCGCGCACGATGCTTCACGTGCCCCGAAGCTGATCTTCCCCATCAACCTTTCCTATCGCACTATAATCCAAGCGCACCTGCATACGCACCGATGGAAAAGGTTTATAGAGATATTTTGAATATGCCTCGAGACGACAGTGAAGCAGAGTACAACTACGTTATCACATTCATCGACGCAGCAATACGATACGCCTGGCACTTCAACCTCAAGACTCGTGACCAAGGGTTCGAAGCTTTCACGACGTGGCTCCCCATCGCTGAACGAGAATCGGGCTCCCAACTCAAGAGTTTCCTGTCAGAGGGGCACTGGAGTATCAGTCACAAAGGTTCAGGAGCTACTTGGCGGAAAGAGGCATCAAACGCCTGGTGTCCCTGCCCTACGCTCACCAGCAGTAGGGGGTCGCAGAGAGGATGAACCGCACCTTGCAGACGACGATGCGGAAGCTGCTCCTGGGGATGAGACTGCCCAACACCCTTTGGGCTGACGCGATGACACATGCAGCCCATCTCCACAACTTGCTGTCCTCGTCAACACTTCCCAACAGTGCATCACCGCACCTGCTGTGGACAAGAAAACTGGGCAGCACAAAATTACTTCGAGTTTTCGACTGCATGGTACAGTACAGACCCCACACAGCTTGAGGAGGACGATTTTCTCAACAAGCACGGTGGGGACTACACCTCGGCATCGCAAAACATTTTCACGCGTGGAAACTTCTCGACATCCAGGACAAAAACACCGTGGCCTCACGTGATGTGATTTTCTACGAGGGACTGAAGCTGCCAGCATTACCTGAACAACGTCGCCAACACCGCAGACCCCACCGACGACTTCGAGGGCCATCGGTCCTTTGCCGACCCTGCTGCCGAAGCTGACGCAGCAGAAGAAGACGTACCTGAAGCCTCGGAAGCTGCCGGACCACTCCCTTACTGCTTCGTGCCCGTTCCACTCGACGACGACAACTCTCTCGATAGTAACAACATCGACACCTACTACCACTTCGCTGACCAGGGCTACACTACACCTCAACCGGTCGACACAAATGTCTCTGAACGCATCGGACCGAATTTCTTACCTGACCCCGAAGATGGCGACGAAGCAGCTTATACCGGGGATGAAAATTCCCCTCGACACACACACACGGGCCTGCAGATACTTGGACTATGAGTCGCCGTCCAGAGCCCGCCGCCGCCGTCGCCGCGCGAGCCAACGACTGTATCGCAGGCTCTGGGGGGGGAACATAAGGCGAAATGGAAGGAAGCAATGGAAACACGGGGAAACTAGTACCTGCGACAAAGACCAACGGGAAGAATGTGCTCTCGAGGATGTGGGTGTACCGAATCAAGACTTATGCGGATGGCTCCATCGACTGCTTCAAGGCTCGCTGGGTCGTACGTGGATTTGATCAGCGATACGGAACCGACTACATGGAAACATTCGCCCCAGTCTCCCGACATACCTCCCTGCGCATTCTACTCGCCGACGCGGCCACGAAAAGGTTACCACTGCGGCAGATCGATGTCGCCAACGCTTTCTTGTACGCACCTGTGGACGCTGAGATCTTCGTCGAGCAGCCCCACGGCTTCATCGACGATCCTACAAAAGTGTGCCAGCTGATAAAATCTCTCTACGGAATCAAACAAGCCCCGCGGCTTTGGCAGCAACACCTTCACGGCCGCCTCGTCAGGATCGGCTTCCTGCAGCTGCCGCACGACCAAGGGATGTACCGACTGCAGAAGGGGGGTGACTTTGTCCTACTCATCGTACGTCGATGACTGCTCTACGTCGACTCCACTACCGATGTTGTGACCTGGTTCGAAGGGGAGCTGAAGAGTGATTTAACACTCACGGTGTCAGACACCGTTACCCAGTACCTATGCCTGAACGCCGTCGAAGACGATTCGGCGTTCTACCTACACGCCGGAAAGTACGCAGGCGTCATCGCGAAGAAATTCGGACTAATGCCGGTCGCTGTCGCGACTCCCTATCGCTACGGGGAACGACAACAGCGACACCTCCGCAAAGCTCCCCACTAAGCAGATCCAGGAATACCAACAGAAGCTCGGTTGTCTCCTGTTCGCAGCCGTAACCTGCCGACCGGATTTGTCCTACAGCGCTAGTCAACTGGCGACACACCTGAAGCAGCCGGAGCAAGAGCACCTCGAGGAGCGGAATCGGGCAGTGCTCTACTTCGTCTCTACGCCGACAGTCGGACTCACCAACAGCAAGGTGACACCGTCGTCCATACAACTACTCGGCTATGTCGACGCTGACCACACGGGAGACAAGGGAAATCGGTGTTCCAGAACGGGCTACATCTACCGACTAGAGCTATCGGAACTATATCCTGGCAGTCGAGCAAGCAAGAACTAATCGCACTATCTTCGGCTGAAGCGGAATACATCGCTCTCTTCACTGCGACCAAAGAGGGACTTTACCTACGGGAGCTGCTCGAGGAAGCGAAAATTACGACCATGCCCGCCTTCTCGATATTCAGCGACAACCAATCTGCGATCAAAATCGCGAACAAAAACGGGATCGCCAATCGAACCAAGCACATCGCCATGCGGTATTTCTTCGTCAGGATGAGATCGCGAAGGGGAGACTTCAACTCAATTACTGCCCCACGACAGAAATGGCTGCAGATTACCTGACGAAGAAACTGGCGAATGAAAAGTTCGATTACTGCATGCTGATGACCGGGCAGATAAACGTCACCGAATCCGGACGCGTCAGCACTCCAGAAATGAAGGGGAGTATTGGAAATACCTCGAAGACTTAAGCGTTTGTGAAGTGTAACATTACACTCGAGGAAAGTCGTATCGGGTACGCGAGTCAACGGAGGTTACACGAGGAGGTTGGACGAAAGAATACGAAAGGGCGAAGGGACTCGAAGGGTCACAACCGGAGGTTGCGATTGAC
The DNA here is from genome assembly GCA_027943415.1 of Closterium sp. NIES-67. Taxonomy (NCBI): domain Eukaryota; kingdom Viridiplantae; phylum Streptophyta; class Zygnematophyceae; order Desmidiales; family Closteriaceae; genus Closterium; species Closterium sp. NIES-67. Next base: position 34,517 of record BQMB01002314.1, on the reverse strand, counting down.
TGTTGCGACTGCAAGGGCGGTAACCGAACCGATAATCGAGTCGCTGTGCGACTCGATAACCGTTCCTTCAACTGTATTCTACAACTGCTTCATTTCTTATTTTCTATATATTGCTGTATGCTTGTTTCTTTTAATCAATCACTTGCTCTCACATACTAGTGCAAGGGTTCAACTACTCAACACTCCCGCTGCACTAAAGCGTTTTGTACAAGTGGGACTTAGTCTCTGAAAGGTCCTAAGGCTTTTTCTCAGCCCAACATAAGGCGTGGTAACTAACGAGCGAGTCCTCACTTCTCTGGTGGAGGAAGAATGCAGAGGATATAGTGTAAGAACGCAAAAACACAGGCCTCACACCCACCTCCCCCACCACCGCATCCCCCACCTCCGTGACAACCACGCTGTAGGAGTGGTGGGAATAGCCGCGTCCGTGTATCAATGCGCGCTGAGAAGTGGGCCCCCTTCTCAGTAGTAGTGGTGATTCCACATGCACTCACTCTCCTGGCCTCACTTCTCAGGGTGGGGGCAGAATGTAGAGTAGATAGTGGATTAACGCACGCAAGTGCGCCTCGCCCACCTCCCACCAACCACCGCACCCCCCGCGTCCATGGCAACCACGTCGGAGTAGTGGTGGTCGCCTGGAAAAGCCTTGAACCAATGCACACTGATGATGATTCGGGTCTCACTTTTCATGTGGGGGAGGATGTAGAGCAGGTAGTGTATGAACGCGCGCACGTGCGCCTCACCCACATCACCCACCACTGCATTCCCTGCGTCCGTGGCGACTATATAAGAGTAGTGATGGTCACCGGGAATCGCTGAGTCCGTGTACCGAGGTGCGTCTATCAGCCAGGTGTCCAGAATCGTAGCTGCTCCTGCCTGTATCTCATTCTGATGCGCATCTGTTTCCTCTTCTGTTTCCGGGTCTGCGTCTGCTGTTTCTTTTCCTGTTGCCTCAGCTTCCGAAGGTGATGAAGACAGGGTCGTCGGGGGACCTGAAGAGTCGGCATCAGTGTCTCTCGCCTCTCTTTCTCTCACGGGCTCTTCAAACATGAACCCTTCCCCTGGCAGCCATTGCAAGCGATCGTCTAGCCCCACCTGAACCTGCCCCTGCTTCCCCTTCCACTACCCCTTTCTTCAAATCCTGCAATATCCTCCTCTCCTCCTCTTCCTCTCCCCCCCAGCACGATCCGCTTCAGCAGCGCGTTGACCGCCATACCCGCTCTATTCGTCCCCGGCCCACTGTACCAGCCATTGCAAGAGTTCCATTTCACCACAAACGAGGGGATGGTGCGGAAAACCGCCCGGCCTTTCCCGGGCGCAACGGCTGCAATACCCCAGCGCACAAACTCACGCAGGTGCACCCGGAGGGATTTAAGGGGTTGCCGGCAGAAGGAAGCTCCCCAGTACCTCCTCAAAGAGGGTGACGTCAGCAGTGGATGAGATGTTGGGGAACTGGGTCTCTCTCTGTGTGGTGGTGCCCCTGTGGCTACATCCAAACTCCCCATTCCTGTATATCCCATCGATCCAATAGAAGTTAATCTTCAACTCCCGCCCCTCACCATCCCTAGCCGAATAGAACAGATTATCGCGCCACTTCTGCACCCCCATGTCTGCCCGCCCTGTCAGCAGATAAACAGATGCGCAATGAAATACCGCTGGTGCGAGTCCCCCACGATACTTATCTCGCGGATGCCCCGTTTTTCCAGCGCTGCTATCCAGCTAGACGGGGGAAGCTCTCTGTGGGCGCAAAAGTAGGGGTCCAGTGGTACGTGCCGTTGCTCAGTTTCCACCGGGTGGGGACGGAAGTACCCGCACAGGGGTTTGCAGGGAGGAGAGAGCCTAGTCTGGGGTTGGCTTCGGGAGGGTTTAGGTGTGGCGTGGTTGCTTGGAGGTGGGGAAGTGAGGGGTGGGTTTCTCGGGTGAGATTTGATCTGATTGTGGGGCGGGATAGTCGGCAGTTGCACCAGAGGCGAGACTCCTGCTGCTGCTGCTGTGAAGCTCCGCGTGTGTGGAGTTGGGTGTGGTGCGGTGCAGAACGGTGAGGCGCCAGGTGACAAGGTCGTGCTGAGCTGTCTTGTTGAGATGGGGAAGAAGTGCGGTGAGAAGCGCAGGTTGGCGCACCCTATGTGGACCGTGGCCCTGCCGTTGAGGGGGGATGGGGGAGGGGGTGCGGGGAGGGTATGCGGGGAGGGAGAGAGCGTGAGAGAGAGTATGGGGAAAAGTGGGCTCAGGGGAAGAAGTGCGGGGAGGAGCGCAGGTTGGTGCAGCCTATGTGGATAGTGACCCTGGGATGGGATAGTTGGTAGGGAGGAGGGAGGGAGCGATGGCATCGCATGGCAACACTTGAGGATCGAGAGAGGTAGGAATGTGGGAAAACGAGGCATCAATTGCCTTACAGGTAACCATATGGTAACCATACTCACCAGTAGCAACGCATTCCACCCCCGGTACTCCCAGGGTTTCTTCCCACATCCCATAATCGGTAAGCCAAGCCGCACTCATCTCCCTGCGGCGCGGGGAATCCAGGCACCGCACGTCCCCCGCCCCCAAGGCCGGCCCCTCAATGCAACTGTCCGTTTTCACCGTTCTCCACCTCACAGAACCCCTTGTCCCCATACTCATACTCACAAGTATTCCCCGACATCCCACAGCCGGTAGGCGACACTCATCTCCCTGCAGCGCGGGGGGTCCAGGCACCGCACGTCCCCCGCCCCCGAGGCGGCCCCCGCATTGTAACGGTCAGCTCGCGCTTCCACCAGCTGCGCTTCCGCGCCTGCAGCACTTCCTCCGCCCAGTGCGCGGGCGCGCGCACGGACACGCGGAAGGCGCACAGCTCCCCCCTGCGGCAAGACGTGCAGTCGCGCCCGTGAATGGTGACTCCGGGGGGCGATGGGGAGGTGTAATCTGGGGAGGGAGCAGCAGGGGGAAGGGGGGGGGGGGGACGGGGTGGCAACGATACGTCATGCATGCGCGTGTAGCAGGCAGTCACGGGCATCATACATGCTGATTCGCCGCATACTAAGCATGCACTGCATGTGCGTATCGAAGGTGCCGCGTGTGCGCGACTCACCTCCCGACGACGTCCAGCAAACGTGCTCCGACGCCTGCTGCTGGTGTCGCCGCCGTGCGGCATCCTCGTCACCCGCGATAAAATCGCTCAACCCCGTCGCAGACACCCGCCCCACCTAGGAACAGCGCTTTCCGCAGTTTCCCCAGCATCAAACGCTTCCCCCAATGCTCCCACGACTCCCCCCAGGCGGACATGCGCAGCGACACTCCCCCCGCAATTGCGCCTTCCGCGGATGCGGCTTCCCCCGCTCCGCTGGCTGCTGGCACCACCCAGTGTTGCGGAGCGGATCGCGCTATAAAGAGTACAAGGAGCAACGCGTTAAGACCTAGAAGCATGTAGTGAAACCAATCCATAGTACCTCTGGGGCTTCTGCTCCCTCGGTTACTAAGACACTTCCCGATTTTGAACTCACAAACGCGGACAGAGGATTCGATATAAGCCGGAATATTGGAGAAGACACGCGAACGAAGAAAGAGCTGGTTGAGGACTGTACATGCATGGCTCTAAACGCCGTGCCGTTTCGTTCGGTGATGCTGCCGGTTCTGTCCGCTTCCCGTCAACGTTCCGTCGGCGTCTGTCTCCTTAGCTAAGATGCTGAGAAAGCAGTGCTGCTCGTATCGAGTCAAATACGTCAAGGATTTCTCTGATGCTACTTGCAGACGGCGGCAGAGAGGAATCAGTTTTCCTGATCTTATACTGAAACGGCCTCGCGAGTCTGAAAAGCGAGTCTGACAAGCGATGGTTGTTAACCTGCGACTTTATCTACTATCTGCGATACGCAAAGCTCGCGGTGAACTAGAAGCAAGCAGGAAGAGAAAGGACGAGAATCTCACGCAGAAAAGGACCAAGATGCGTAAGGGTATTTGTAGGAGCTGACGTCGTGAATCGTGATTCCACGGGATGTGAGTCACGACTCATGGCGTGTCAGCGTGTCCTGTCTTGCCGCGAACTCATATCTCCCTTCCACGGCAAGGTGGACTGCCACAGATTGCACACGAAGCATCCGCGACTCGCATCGCGTGGTCTGATCATGGACCGTGCGAGTTGCAACGAGGTCACCGAAACCCGGTAACTCTGTATTCGGGGCGACTATACTGTGTCGTATGTGACTGACACAGTGAAGTCACATTTAGGAGATTAGTGCCGCGGACTGTCCACGAAATCTTTCATACTTTCGTGGACAGGCCCTACTTTCATGGTCTGCACATCAAACTTTTGCTTCTCGCGTGGACTCGGTCCATACTTTCGTTGACAGCCGGCATAGTTCCATGGACACACTCGAAATTGCAGTAAGAAACGTAATCAGAACTGTACATGTTGTGCCTCCATACCAAATCTGAAGCAGAATCCCACAATCATGGAAGTGGTAGTTACGATCTCTCAAACATAAAGGCGGGACTGTGCTTGATCAATACAGTCCCATCCGCATCCAGTCCCATTAAAATTCATTCTTGATACCATCATTAAGGCACATGGCATACTATGGGTTTTGAGAGAAAATACTAGATTGAATAGTATATGTATTGGTTGTAATACATATTTATTTATGGGATCAATATTTTAATTACACCACTAGCTTTTAAATTGAATATAAAGATATTTTTAATACCTTATGATTTTATTCGAATGTCGAACGCTATATATACGATTTTTATGCTAATAGATTGGATTTCATGTGAGGTGATGCTATCTGGTTTAATGACGAGATTTATTCCACTGCTGCTGATATACCCCTGGTGTCGACTGTAGCCCGTACGTTACAGTCTCTGAAATGGATTTTGAGTGTCACTGCAAGATATCCTAGATTTACGCGAAGCAGCTTTCTGACCTGGCTGGTTGCGGACACTGTAGCTTGCGACCCTTTGCGACGGTCCTGATTTTGGCAGTTTTGTTTTTCCACCTGTCACAACGTGTACAGTTCTCATCATGTTTTTTAACTGCAATTTCGAGAGTGTCCATGGATGTATGCCCGCTGTCCACGAAAGTATGGACCGAGTCCACGGGAGAAGCAAATGTTTGATGTGCAGTCCATGTAAGTAGGGCCTGTCCACGAAAGTATGAAAGATTTCGTGGACAGTCTACAGCACTAATTGCCCCTACATTCAGCCAAGTCGCATGTGTCAACGGACTGACATGAGCGCAAAGTGGTATTCGCTGAAACATGATTCGATATATCTTTACATTAGACCATTAGAAATATAGTGAAGTACGAGAGACGAGAGACCTTCGAGAATTGTGAATTCTTGTGGGTGTCGAATGAAGCAGCACACAGCGAAGCAGCAGTACATTCAGAACACCATCTTGTTCGCTGAATCTGACCCTCTTCTTCTTCGGCAGTCCCAAGGGCGTCCATCTTCGCCTTACCTGGAGAGTGCGTTGATGTAGTTGCCAGCTGCGCATAGCCCGTTGGTGCTCAAATCGACGAGCAGGCGGCCTCTCATCCCATCGCGCTAGTCGTAGTTGCTCTTGTAGAATACGACCCGTATACCTAAAATCTCACAAAAGCTGCCAGACCCTTTTGATCATGCTACCGTCGCAGTACAGTGCGTACTTGCAGCGAAGCATACGATTGCACATACAGAACTGCGTGTTGTCGAGAACCAGGATTCATTACAGTCCAGTACCAGTCGTGGGAGTAGGACGCGACCGGTGCAATGCACGTAGAAGGCACGGGGGATGCAACTGCGGTTCTCCTCTCCTCTCCATTCTCCTCTCCATTCTGCATTCCCCTGCTGGTAACAGTGGTCACAGTGCATTCTCTTGTTCAGAGGTACGAGGGGTGCGCGGTGTCAGGATGCACCTCATTCAGCAGCTCATGCGAGCACCGCTCGTTTTGCCTTCTATCCTGGAGCTGCAGCTACTGTACGACGCCCTCGTCGCTGGCTCCTCGCTGGCTCTCACTCCCCCTCGCCCTCTACAGTATCGTGCTGGCTCGACACTCGAACCAGCCCGAGTCGTGGAGAGATTATTCGATGTACACCCAAGTATTCGATGAAATAGCACATATTAGAGCCCTCTTTTTGTTACCATCACCCCAAGTTCGGTTCAGGTTTGCAATGTCGCACGGAGAGCGAGTCCCGTCGAACGTGGGTTTCTCAGGCAAGCGCAGTATAGCGTTACAGTGACCACGCAGATAAAACAATCGTTGCCATCGAATACTTGGTGTACTGTACTCTTGTAGTAGGATGCGTCTGCCGACGTGGAAGGGGCACAAGCCAGGTACAGTAGCGTTTCTCACCCTCCCCCCCACTACCCCCCTAGAACCATTCAAGGCTGGCCGCTATGAGTTTCCATCCTCACTCATCTCACTCGCCTCACTCGTCTCACTCGCCTCAGGCTGCACCTCTCGCCCGAAGAGAAAGAATCTTCCTCTTCGCGGACCAGCGGAGGGGTGTCACTGTCCTCCTCCCGTCCTGCGCGCCAGAAAGCGCTCCGATTCACCCATTGGCCAGGTTTTTTCTGCATACTGTAGACCGCTCTTCGCTACAGTACTACTGCGCAACAGCCCGACAGTATGGTACAGCCTGCACCGCTACCGAGTAGCGCCGTGAGTGGTGGATCCTTCCAGAATGGACGTGCTGCCTTCTAGCCACTCCTCCCTCCCTCTCACCGCTCCTCTTTCCTCCGGAGTTTCTCTTCGCCACTGCCTTGTCTGATCGAACTAGACCAGACTCTCTGCGTCGTCCCCTTGTCGCTTGGCAACGGACGTCCAATCGTTGTCCGCCTACGATCCTCTCTGCCTCAACCTCGAAAACGCTTCCTTCTCTCCGCCAGAGACATTCGCCCTGTATGAGCCCCTCTTTTAGACCCGCGACCAGCTGGAATCCGTGCTACTGACTCCCTGCGCGCCTCAGCCACGGTCATTTCCTCTTCGGTTGACTTCAGCCAACCACGGGATCCGCGTTCGAAGTAGCCGCTGGACGAGGCGCCATCCGGAGCAGCGCGTTTTCGACCAGCCTCATAATCCATGGCGGCTCCTTTCCACAGGGCCCACTCCGCCGACGAGAACCGCGTCGTCTCGCCCCCTGCTGCGCCGACACCGCGCGGAGAGGGGCAACCGGGGGCACCAGGAGGCAGAGGAGGCGGGGGAGGCGGGGGAGGCGGAGCAGCGGGGCGCATAGCTCACAGCCCGAGTTATCCCAACTCTGGGTATGCTACTAACGGGGATGGGAACCTTGGGGGCTCGCGGCGGTCTCTGGAGGGCGGAGGCGGGAGCTCCAAGGCGCTTTCGAGATCCAGTAGCGGGGCAGTTGCTAACGCGGATGCCACGGGTGGTAACGGAGAGGTGGGGAGCAGCAGGTGGCTAAGGCGGGGGGAGAGCGGCGAGGGGAGCGGGAAGCATTGGTCCGGTACAAGCAGTGCGCTTTCTGCTAGTAGCGAAACGCCTCGTGCGTGGGCTAGCCAGCTGTCCGCCAGTGGTGACAATAGCGGGGGTGCTATCCTCGAGCTGGGTGACTACAACGATCAGATGGCCACATCCCCGTATCCAGAGGCGATCAAAGAGGAGGAAGGGTCCGTGGAGGGCCGGAATGTTCCAATGCCGGATGTGACTCTAGAGGAGGAGCTCTCCGAGTCTCTCATGCCGCTCAAGTGGGTGTTCTTCCCCGAGGCAGACCCCATTCAGCAGTTTCGTGGAAAGCCGTGGAGGGAGAAGATCTGGGTGTTCCTCAAGGGCGTGTTCCCGATCCTGGAGTGGCTGCCCAAGTACGACCTGCGGTACTACCTGCTGGGTGACATCATCGGGGGGGTGTCCATCGCTATAATGTCCGTGCCTCAGGTGAGCCGTTCACTGTGATCCAGTGCGTTGCCTTGCTGTGCCTTGGCATTGCAATGCATCGCTGCATTGCAGTGTGTGTGTTGTCGGATACCACCTCACTGCGCCAAGGAGGAGGGACCCCGGACCTGCATTTGTCATTTTCTCGGTCTCCTCTCCTCGGTGCATTCTCCCCACCCACATGGTCACATCCTGCCTCTCCTAGCCATCCTCCCTGCCGAGTCCGCTCTCCATGACGTGTCTCCCTCTCTCTCGCCTCAGAAGCCAACCTAGCCACGTCTGTGTGTCCCTCTGTGCGTGTATCCAACTCAGACTCCCTGCCTCTCCCGCCCTCCCAGGACATCTCATACGCCAAGTACGCCAACCTCCCTGCCGAGTTTGCTCGCCCTGACAGCATCTGTCCGTCTCTCCCCACCAACCTTGCTCCGTTTGTGCGTGTCTCTGCATGGCTCCCGCCCTCCCAGGACGTCTCATACGCCAAGTACGCCAACCTCCCACTCTCGCCCCGCCACCAACCTAGCCCCGCCAACCTAGCCCCGCCAACCTAGCCCCGCTTGTGTGTCCCTCTGTGTGTGTGTCTACCTCCCCCTCGCCCTCTCGCGCCCTCCCAGGACGTGTCATACGCCAAGTACGCCAACCTCCCTGCCGAGTTCGCTCTCCGTGAGTGCCTCCATTGCCCCACCTTCCTTCTCCCCCCCTGCATCGTCACATCTCCCTCCCTGCATCGTTGCATCTCCCCCCTGCATCGTCACATCTCCCCCCTGCATCGTCACATCTCCCCCCTGCATCGTCAAATCTCCCCCCCTGCATCGTCACATCTCACCCCTGCATCGTCACATCTCCCCCCTGCATCGTCACATCTCCCCCCTTGCATCGTCACATCTCCCCCCTTGCATCGTCACATCTCCTCCCTGCATCGTCACATCTCCCCCCTGCATCGTCACATCTCCCCCCTGTATCGTCACATCTCCCCCCTGCATCGTCACATCTCCCCCCCTGCATCGTCACATCTCCCTCCCCATCCTTCTCCTTGCATTCCCTCCCTCCCTCACGCCCCGCATGCGTTGACGCTACCTCACGTACCATTCCCTCCCTTCGTACCAAGAAGCACAAGTGCTGCTTTTTAGTCGACTCAAAAGTTGACGCTACCTTACGTACCATTCCCTCCCGTCGTACCAAGAAGCACAAATCCCCTATCCTGCCTCTTTCCAAAACATCCCCACCCAACCCCCCCTTCCCCCCCAGGCACCAGCTTCGTCCCGCCTCTGCTGTACGCGATACAGGGCTCCTCCAAGCACCTGGTGATAGCGCCTGTCTCAGTGGTGTCTAGGCTGCTGGGCACCACCCTCAGCGCCATAGTAGAACCCAACGCTGACCCTGCTCTCCCTTCTCCTCCCTCCCGCCCATCCCCTTCCCCCCCCAGGCACCAGCTTCATCCCCCCTCTGCTGTACGCGATACAGGGCTCCTCCAAGCACCTGGTGATAGCGCCCGTGTCCGTCGTGTCTCAGCTGCTGGGCACCACACTCAGCGGCATAGTGGACCCCAGCGCCGACCCTGCTCTCTACACCAGTCTCGCCGTCACGGCCACCTTCTTCTGCGGCATCTTCCAACTCATCATGGGGCTCTGCAGGTGCGGGGCTCTGCAGGTGGGGGGGGTGTGGCTAGTGCATGCTGGTAGCAAATGTAATGTGCAGGTATGGAGGTGGTGCGGCAATCCCCAGCCACTCAGCAATTTTCTGCAGGCGCACCTTCTTCCACCCCGCGCTCTAGACGACCCGCCTCGCCGTCACAGCCACCTTTTTCTGTGGGATCGTCCAGCTCGTCATGGGGCTCTGCAGGTCCGTCCGAGTGCAGGCATGCGGGCATATGTGGGTGGGTGTCCACAGTCCAGTCATTCCGGAACGCGTGAGGGTTTGGACTTTGAGCACGATGCCCTAAACATCTTGCTCTGTCCGTCCCTCCTCTTGCTTCTCAGGTTCGGCTTCCTGGTGGAATTCCTCAGCCAGCCAAGCCGACCATCGTGGGCGTCCTGCCGGGGTGCCTCGATCGCTCATCATCGCCTTCCAGCAGCTCAAGCTCATCCCGGGCCACAAGCAGTTGGTTGAATTGATGCCAACACATCCTTCCCCCTCACTCCCTTCAGGTTCGGCTTCCTGGTGGAATTCCTCAACCCCAGCCAACCATCGTTGGGTTCCTGTCGGGGTGCCTCGATCGCTCACCATCGCCATTCAGCAGCTCAAGCTCATCCCGGGCCACAAGGACTTCACCCTCCCCTTACACCCTGCCCCTCCAACCTCCACCCCCCTTCCGCCTCCCCCCGCCCCCATCTTCCCTTCCACCTGGAAAACCAGGTTCGGTTTCTTAGTCGATTTTCTCAACCAGCCAACGATCGTTGGGTTCCTGTCGGGGTGCTCGCTCACCATCGCCATCCAGCAGCTCAAGCTCATTCTGGGCTACAAGGACTTCACCCTCAGCACCAGCATCGTCAACATCATCGCTGCGATAGTGCAATACAGCTCGCAGGTGGGTTCCTCCTCCTTCTGCCACAAGGTGCATGGCTGCTTGCAGGTGGCTTCCGTGGTGGGCTGGCAGGACTTCACTCTCCTCTCAGCAGCACCAGCATCGTCGACATCATCGCCGCTATTGTGCAGTACAGCTCGCAGGTGGGTTCCTCCATCCTCCTTCTGAGTCGCGTCGCATCACAATGCACAGTACAGCTCGCCGGTGGCTCACTCTCCTCTCAGCAGCACCAGCATCGTCGACATCATCGCCGCTATTGTGCAGTACAGCTCGCAGGTGGGTTCCTCCATCCTCCTTCTGAGTCGCGTCGCATCACAATGCACAGTACAGCTCGCCGGTGGCTCACTCTCCTCTCAGCAGCACCAGCATCGTCGACATCATCGCCACCATTGTGCCGTACAGCTCGCAGGTGGGTTCAACATCATTGCTATCGCCCATGCCATTGCTTAGGTCCAGTGGTGGGCGTTCGGCATGGGCATGCTCGTCGTTGTCTGTTCGTGGATACCCGCGCCCACCACTCCTTGCCCGTGCCGCCCCTGCAGTTCCAGTGGAAGGAAGGCGTTCGGCATGGGCATGCCCTTCTTCGCCGGTCCATCCTCATATCGACGCCTGCGTTGCTCGTTCTGCTGCTGTTTCCCTTGCCGTTGCCTTTGCCGCCCCTGCAGTTCCAGTGGAAGGCGTTCGTGATGGGCATGTCTTTCTTCCTCTACCTCACCACCGTCCGCGCCCTGGTGGGTCCTCAACTGTCCGCGCCCTGGTGGGTCTTCAACTGTCCGCGCCCTGGTGGGTCTGCAACTGTCCGCGCCCTGGTGGGTCTTCAACTGTCCGCGCCCTGGTGGGTCTGCAACTGTCCGCGCCCTGGTGGGTCTTCAACTGTCCGCGCCCTGGTGGGTCTTCAACTGTCCGCGCCCTGGTGGGTCTGCAACTGTCCGCGCCCTGGTGGGTCTTCAACTGTCCGCGCCCTGATAGGCCTTCAGCCGTCCTCGCCCTGGTGGGCTCTCCCCCGTTCTTGGTGAATTCTGAGTCAACTCCGAACCAGACACACATCGTGATGGGCATGTCTTTCTTCCTCTACCTCACCACCGTCCGCATCCTCGTACGCCCTTCCCCTCCCTGCTGCGTCCGCTCTCCCCATTGAGTTCCGAAATTGCCTCAAGCCTCCTACCTTTGGTTGGGAGGTCACTAGGAGCATTACCTGACAGCCAATCCTGCCCCCCCGCCCAACCAACCTTCCTACCGTTTGAGCTACTTGGCACGGGGGGTTTCATTTACCGTTTGAGCTACTTGGCACGGGGGGTTTCATTTACCGTTTGAGCTACTTGGCACGGGGGGTTTCATTTACCGTTTGAGCTACTTGGCACGGGGGGTTTCATTTACCGTTTGAGCTACTTGGCACGGGGGGTTTCATTTACCGTTTGAGCTACTTGGCACGGGGGGTTTCATTTACCGTTTGAGCTACTTGGCACGGGGGGTTTCATTTACCGTTTGAGCTACTTGGCACGGGGGGTTTCATTTACCGTTTGAGCTACTTGGCACGGGGGGTTTCATTTACCGTTTGAGCTACTTGGCACGGGGGGTTTCATTTACCGTTTGAGCTACTTGGCACGGGGGGTTTCATTTACCGTTTGAGCTACTTGGCACGGGGGTTTCATTTACCGTTTGAGCTACTTGGCACGGGGGGTTTCATTTACCGTTTGAGCTACTTGGCACGGGGGGTTTCATTTACCGTTTGAGCTACTTGGCACGGGGGGTTTCATTTACCGTTTGAGCTACTTGGCACGGGGGGTTTCATTTACCGTTTGAGCTACTTGGCACGGGGGGTTTCATTTACCGTTTGAGCTACTTGGCACGGGGGTTTCATTTACCGTTTGAGCTACTTGGCACGGGGGGTTTCATTTACCGTTTGAGCTACTTGGCACGGGGGGTTTCATTTACCGTTTGAGCTACTTGGCACGGGGGGTTTCATTTACCGTTTGAGCTACTTGGCACGGGGGGTTTCATTTACCGTTTGAGCTACTTGGCACGGGGGGTTTCATTTACCGTTTGAGCTACTTGGCACGGGGGGTTTCATTTACCGTTTGAGCTACTTGGCACGGGGGGTTTCATTTACCGTTTGAGCTACTTGGCACGGGGGGTTTCATTTACCGTTTGAGCTACTTGGCACGGGGGGTTTCATTTACCGTTTGAGCTACTTGGCACGGGGGGTTTCATTTACCGTTTGAGCTACTTGGCACGGGGGGTTTCATTTACCGTTTGAGCTACTTGGCACGGGGGGTTTCATTTACCGTTTGAGCTACTTGGCACGGGGGGTTTCATTTACCGTTTGAGCTACTTGGCACGGGGGGTTTCATTTACCGTTTGAGCTACTTGGCACGGGGGGTTTCATTTACCGTTTGAGCTACTTGGCACGGGGGGTTTCATTTACCGTTTGAGCTACTTGGCACGGGGGGTTTCATTTACCGTTTGAGCTACTTGGCACGGGGGGTTTCATTTACCGTTTGAGCTACTTGGCACGGGGGGTTTCATTTACCGTTTGAGCTACTTGGCACGGGGGGTTTCATTTACCGTTTGAGCTACTTGGCACGGGGGTTTCATTTACCGTTTGAGCTACTTGGCACGGGGGGTTTCATTTACCGTTTGAGCTACTTGGCACGGGGGGTTTCATTTACCGTTTGAGCTACTTGGCACGGGGGGTTTCATTTACCGTTTGAGCTACTTGGCACGGGGGGTTTCATTTACCGTTTGAGCTACTTGGCACGGGGGGTTTCATTTACCGTTTGAGCTACTTGGCACGGGGGGTTTCATTTACCGTTTGAGCTACTTGGCACGGGGGGTTTCATTTACCGTTTGAGCTACTTGGCACGGGGTTTCATTTACCGTTTGAGCTACTTGGCACGGGGGGTTTCATTTACCGTTTGAGCTACTTGGCACGGGGGGTTTCATTTACCGTTTGAGCTACTTGGCACGGGGGGTTTCATTTACCGTTTGAGCTACTTGGCACGGGGGGTTTCATTTACCGTTTGAGCTACTTGGCACGGGGGGTTTCATTTACCGTTTGAGCTACTTGGCACGGGGGGTTTCATTTACCGTTTGAGCTACTTGGCACGGGGGGTTTCATTTACCGTTTGAGCTACTTGGCACGGGGGGTTTCATTTACCGTTTGAGCTACTTGGCACGGGGGTTTCATTTACCGTTTGAGTCTTATTTCATTTACCGTTTGAGCTACTTGGCACGGGGGGTTTCATTTACCGTTTGAGCTACTTGGCACGGGGGGTTTCATTTACCGTTTGAGCTACTTGGCACGGGGGGTTTCATTTACCGTTTGAGCTACTTGGCACGGGGGGTTTCATTTACCGTTTGAGCTACTTGGCACGGGGGGTTTCATTTACCGTTTGAGCTACTTGGCACGGGGGGTTTCATTTACCGTTTGAGCTACTTGGCACGGGGGGTTTCATTTACCGTTTGAGCTACTTGGCACGGGGGGTTTCATTTACCGTTTGAGCTACTTGGCACGGGGGGTTTCATTTACCGTTTGAGCTACTTGGCACGGGGGGTTTCATTTACCGTTTGAGCTACTTGGCACGGGGGGTTTCATTTACCGTTTGAGCTACTTGGCACGGGGGGTTTCATTTACCGTTTGAGCTACTTGGCACGGGGGGTTTCATTTACCGTTTGAGCTACTTGGCACGGGGGGTTTCATTTACCGTTTGAGCTACTTGGCACGGGGGGTTTCATTTACCGTTTGAGCTACTTGGCACGGGGGGTTTCATTTACCGTTTGAGCTACTTGGCACGGGGGGTTTCATTTACCGTTTGAGCTACTTGGCACGGGGGGTTTCATTTACCGTTTGAGCTACTTGGCACGGGGGGTTTCATTTACCGTTTGAGCTACTTGGCACGGGGGGTTTCATTTACCGTTTGAGCTACTTGGCACGGGGGGTTTCATTTACCGTTTGAGCTACTTGGCACGGGGGGTTTCATTTACCGTTTGAGCTACTTGGCACGGGGGGTTTCATTTACCGTTTGAGCTACTTGGCACGGGGGGTTTCATTTACCGTTTGAGCTACTTGGCACGGGGGGTTTCATTTACCGTTTGAGCTACTTGGCACGGGGGGTTTCATTTACCGTTTGAGCTACTTGGCACGGGGGGTTTCATTTACCGTTTGAGCTACTTGGCACGGGGGGTTTCATTTACCGTTTGAGCTACTTGGCACGGGGGGTTTCATTTACCGTTTGAGCTACTTGGCACGGGGGGTTTCATTTACCGTTTGAGCTACTTGGCACGGGGGGTTTCATTTACCGTTTGAGCTACTTGGCACGGGGGGTTTCATTTACCGTTTGAGCTACTTGGCACGGGGGGTTTCATTTACCGTTTGAGCTACTTGGCACGGGGGGTTTCATTTACCGTTTGAGCTACTTGGCACGGGGGGTTTCATTTACCGTTTGAGCTACTTGGCACGGGGGGTTTCATTTACCGTTTGAGCTACTTGGCACGGGGGGTTTCATTTACCGTTTGAGCTACTTGGCACGGGGGGTTTCATTTACCGTTTGAGCTACTTGGCACGGGGGGTTTCATTTACCGTTTGAGCTACTTGGCACGGGGGTTTCATTTACCGTTTGAGCTACTTGGCACGGGGGGTTTCATTTACCGTTTGAGCTACTTGGCACGGGGGTTTCATTTACCGTTTGAGCTACTTGGCACGGGGGGTTTCATTTACCGTTTGAGCTACTTGGCACGGGGGGTTTCATTTACCGTTTGAGCTACTTGGCACGGGGGGTTTCATTTACCGTTTGAGCTACTTGGCACGGGGGGTTTCATTTACCGTTTGAGCTACTTGGCACGGGGGGTTTCATTTACCGTTTGAGCTACTTGGCACGGGGGGTTTCATTTACCGTTTGAGCTACTTGGCACGGGGGGTTTCATTTACCGTTTGAGCTACTTGGCACGGGGGGTTTCATTTACCGTTTGAGCTACTTGGCACGGGGGGTTTCATTTACCGTTTGAGCTACTTGGCACGGGGGGTTTCATTTACCGTTTGAGCTACTTGGCACGGGGGGTTTCATTTACCGTTTGAGCTACTTGGCACGGGGGGTTTCATTTACCGTTTGAGCTACTTGGCACGGGGGGTTTCATTTACCGTTTGAGCTACTTGGCACGGGGGGTTTCATTTACCGTTTGAGCTACTTGGCACGGGGGGTTTCATTTACCGTTTGAGCTACTTGGCACGGGGGGTTTCATTTACCGTTTGAGCTACTTGGCACGGGGGGTTTCATTTACCGTTTGAGCTACTTGGCACGGGGGGTTTCATTTACCGTTTGAGCTACTTGGCACGGGGGGTTTCATTTACCGTTTGAGCTACTTGGCACGGGGGGTTTCATTTACCGTTTGAGCTACTTGGCACGGGGGGTTTCATTTACCGTTTGAGCTACTTGGCACGGGGGTTTCATTTACCGTTTGAGCTACTTGGCACGGGGGGTTTCATTTACCGTTTGAGCTACTTGGCACGGGGGGTTTCATTTACCGTTTGAGCTACTTGGCACGGGGGGTTTCATTTACCGTTTGAGCTACTTGGCACGGGGGGTTTCATTTACCGTTTGAGCTACTTGGCACGGGGGGTTTCATTTACCGTTTGAGCTACTTGGCACGGGGGGTTTCATTTACCGTTTGAGCTACTTGGCACGGGGGGTTTCATTTACCGTTTGAGCTACTTGGCACGGGGGGTTTCATTTACCGTTTGAGCTACTTGGCACGGGGGGGTTTCATTTACCGTTTGAGCTACTTGGCACGGGGGGTTTCATTTACCGTTTGAGCTACTTGGCACGGGGGGTTTCATTTACCGTTTGAGCTACTTGGCACGGGGGGTTTCATTTACCGTTTGAGCTACTTGGCACGGGGGGTTTCATTTACCGTTTGAGCTACTTGGCACGGGGGGTTTCATTTACCGTTTGAGCTACTTGGCACGGGGGGTTTCATTTACCGTTTGAGCTACTTGGCACGGGGGGTTTCATTTACCGTTTGAGCTACTTGGCACGGGGGGTTTCATTTACCGTTTGAGCTACTTGGCACGGGGGGTTTCATTTACCGTTTGAGCTACTTGGCACGGGGGGTTTCATTTACCGTTTGAGCTACTTGGCACGGGGGGTTTCATTTACCGTTTGAGCTACTTGGCACGGGGGGTTTCATTTACCGTTTGAGCTACTTGGCACGGGGGGTTTCATTTACCGTTTGAGCTACTTGGCACGGGGGGTTTCATTTACCGTTTGAGCTACTTGGCAGGGGGGTTTCATTTACCGTTTGAGCTACTTGGCACGGGGGGTTTCATTTACCGTTTGAGCTACTTGGCACGGGGGGTTTCATTTACCGTTTGAGCTACTTGGCAGGGGGGTTGAATGCGCTCAGCTGTGTGCCTCTGTCTCCCGCACTCCACTCCTCCTCACCGAACCCTCTGGTGCACCTGAGGCCCTCGAACAAGGTGTTCCGCTGCCTCAATGCGCTCCGCTCTGCTGCTCCCTCCCGTTCTCCTCAGCTACCTCACTCTCCTCGTCCTTCCCCTAACATGACACGTGTACTTAAAGCCCAAGAACAGGGTGCTCTACCATGTCAACGCGTCCATATTCCTCTTCCCCTCCCCCTTCCTTCCCTCACTCCCCTCATCCTTCGCCTAACATGGCAGGTGTACCTGAGGCCCCCGAACAAGGTGTTCCGCTGCCTCAATGCGCTCAGCTGTGCTGCTTTCTCTCCTTCTCTCCTTACGCCCGTCACCCATCACCCGTCACCCTTCACACCATCTTCTCACCTATCTCGCAGGTGTACTTAAAGCCCAAGAACAAGGTGCTCTACCATGCCAACGCGCTCATATTCCTCGTCCCCTTCCCCCTCCTTCCCTGTTACCTCACAGGTGTACTTAAAGCCCAAGAACAAGGTGTTCTACTACCTCAATGCGCTCGGCCCCTTGACATCCATTGTCATATCGACCATCATCGTTTCAGTTGCTGGACTCAGCACCAAAGGCATTCCCACGGTGAGTGAGCACCAAAGGCATTCCCACGGTGAGTGAGCACCAAAGGCATTCCCACGGTGAGTGAGCACCAAAGGCATTCCCACGGTGAGTGAACACCAAAGGCATTCCCACGGTGAGTGAGCACCAAAGGCATTCCCACGGTGAGTGAGCACCAAAGGCATTCCCACGGTGAGTGAGCACCAAAGGCATTCCCACGGTGAGTGAGCGCCAAATGCATTCCCACGGTGAGTGAGCACCAAAGGCATTCCCACGGTGAGTGAGCACCAAAGGCATTCCCACGGTGAGTGAGCACCAAAGGCATTCCCACGGTGAGTGAGCACCAAAGGCATTCCCACGGTGAGTGAGCACCAAAGGCATTCCCATGGTGAGTGAGCACCAAATGCATTCCCACGGTGAGTGAGCGCCAAAGGCATTCCCACGGTGAGTGAGCACCAAAGGCATTCCCACGGTGAGTGAGCACCAAATGCATTCCCACGGTGAGTGAGCACCAAATGCATTCCCACGGTGAGTGAGCACCAAATGCATTCCCACGGTGAGTGAGCACCAAAGGCATTCCCACGGTGAGTGAGCACCAAAGGCATTCCCACGGTGAGTGAGCACCAAAGGCATTCCCACGGTGAGTGAGCACCAAATGCATTCCCACGGTGAGTGAGCACCAAAGGCATTCCCACGGTGAGTGAGCACCAAAGGCATTCCCACGGTGAGTGAGCACCAAATGCATTCCCACGGTGAGTGAGCACCAAATGCATTCCCACGGTGAGTGAGCACCAAAGGCATTCCCACGGTGAGTGAGCACCAAAGGCATTCCCACGGTGAGTGAGCACCAAAGGCATTCCCACGGTGAGTGAGCGCCAAATGCATTCCCACGGTGAGTGAGCACCAAAGGCATTCCCACGGTGAGTGAGCACCAAAGGCATTCCCACGGTGAGTGAGCACCAAAGGCATTCCCACGGTGAGTGAGCACCAAAGGCATTCCCACGGTGAGTGAGCACCAAAGGCATTCCCATGGTGAGTGAGCACCAAATGCATTCCCACGGTGAGTGAGCGCCAAAGGCATTCCCACGGTGAGTGAGCACCAAAGGCATTCCCACGGTGAGTGAGCACCAAATGCATTCCCACGGTGAGTGAGCACCAAATGCATTCCCACGGTGAGTGAGCACCAAATGCATTCCCACGGTGAGTGAGCACCAAAGGCATTCCCACGGTGAGTGAGCACCAAAGGCATTCCCACGGTGAGTGAGCACCAAAGGCATTCCCACGGTGAGTGAGCACCAAATGCATTCCCACGGTGAGTGAGCACCAAAGGCATTCCCACGGTGAGTGAGCACCAAAGGCATTCCCACGGTGAGTGAGCACCAAATGCATTCCCACGGTGAGTGAGCACCAAATGCATTCCCACGGTGAGTGAGCACCAAATGCATTCCCACGGTGAGTGAACACCGATGTATGCGATTGGACTTTGATCTGCCGTTCTTTTTTTTCATGGTACACCGTCTGTTTCGGTGCGGCAACTTAACCTCCTCATACCTCCTCATACCTCCACATGCTAGCGTCGCCATGGGGCTGCACGGAACATTGGTACCGAACATTGCTGCACCTCGTCCATCTGGTACCTCACCTTCACGCCGGACCATGTGGATGAGGGAAGGAACTTTTTTTTTTTTTTTTTTTTTTAATTAATTAATTTATTTAAAATTTAGCCTTTCACACCTCCTCCGCCCTCCCCTTTTTCCCCCTCTCCAGTTTGGCAAGATAGGCACCAGGCTGCACAAGGCATCGTCCATCCTGCACCTCAACTTCTCTCCACCTGCTCTGTCCCCCTTCGCCGCTCTGCCCTGTGCCGCTCTGCTGTGTGCTGCTCTGCCCTGTGCCGCTCTGCCATGTGCCCTCTCCACAGATCGGCAAGATAGGCACCGGGCTGCACGGGGCGTCGTCCATCTCATACCTCAACTTCTCGTCGGAATTTGTGGCAGATGTGGCCACCGTTGGCTTCATCGCCTGCCTCGTTTGCCTCGCGGTAAGCGCTTTGTCTGTCACGTCTGCCTCGCGGTAGGCTGCCCTGCTTGCTCCTTTTTTGCTGTTCCCTTTGCTCCGAGCAAGCGTCTCGCCCATCTGGCATCTCACCTTCTCGCCGGACTATGTGGCCGATGTGGCCACTGTTGGCTTCATCGCCTGCCTCGTCTGCCCCGTGGTGAGCTGTCGTGTCTGCTTGGTCCTAGCTGTCCGTTTGGCTCCCAGTATGGTTCTTATCCACTGCATCTCGTACCTCATCTTCTCACCGGACCATGTGGCCGATGTGGCCACTGTTGGCTTCATCGCCTGTCGTGTCTGCCTCGCAGTGAGCTGAGCTGTCATGTCTGCTTGGTCCTAGCTGTCCGTTTGGCTCCCAGTACGGTTCGTATCCACTGCATCTCGTACCTCACCTTCTCGCCAGACTATGTGGCCGATGTGGTCACTGTTGGCTTCATCGCCGGCCGTGTCTGCCTCGCAGTGAGCTGAGCTGCCGTGTCTGCCTCGCAGTGAGTGCTTTGTGTCTCTCGCGGTGGGATGCGTCCTTATCTCTTCCCTTTGCCCCCTTCCTCGTGAATCCTCTTGTTTGTTTTCTCTCCCTCTTTCCTTTGAACTCCCATCAGTCTTTTCCTCTCCTTCATCCTCATCCTCCCATCGGTCTCCCAATCCTCATTCTAGCTCTTTTCTTTCTTTCTTCATCCTCTCTCTCCTCTTTCCTTCACTCCTCTTTCCTTTTTTCTTTTCTCTCCCTTTTTCCGGCTCTCGTTGCAGGAATCAGTGGGCATCGCCCGCACTTTTGCCAGCCTATATGGTTACCACATCGACGGTAACAAGGAGGTGCGCTGGTTACCACTTCGATGGTAACACTAGTAACATTCCTTCCATTTTGCCTTCCCTTCGGAAACCAGTCGTCCGTACCTGCCGGTTTTACGCCACAACCTGACTCCTCTTGTGGCGTCACCCTCGTGTCCCACCATCTCACTAACTTGTGAACCTTTTTCGCACTCCACCCTGTACAAATGGTGGCCTTCGGTTCAATGAATCGGGTCAATCCCTTTCGAGTCGACTCAGAAGTCACCCTTGTTGTGTGGCAGAACTTGTGCCTCACCATCTCACTCTTCTAGTTCTTTTCTCACTCTTATACTTATTTTCTCACTCTTCTACTTCTTTTCTCACTCTTCTACTACTTTTCTCACTCTTCTACTTCTTTTCTCACTCTTCTACTTCTTTTGTCACTCTTCTACTTCTTTTCTCACTCGTCTACTTCTTTTCTCACTCTTCTACTTCTTTTCTCACTCTTCTACTTCTTTTCTCACTCTTCTACTTCTTTTCTCACTCTTCTACTTCTTTTCTCACTCTTCTACTTCTTTTCTCACTCTTCTACTCCTTCCGCTTCAGATGGTGCCCTTCGGTTCAATGAATCTGGTCAATCCCTTTGAGTCAAATTTTATGCCCTTGTTGCTTTACAGATGGTGGCCTTCGGTTCGATGAATCTGGTCGGCTCCTTCACCTCCTGCTACGTCGCAACAGGTGAGGCAGTATGGCGAAACCAAGTGAAGTGCGGTGCGGTGCAATGCAGTGTGGTGCCGTGTGGTGAAACGCAGTGCGGTTCAGAACAGATGTAGATTGAAGCTGCAATCAAGGTACAAGTGCACGTGTATCAGCCAATCTAGGCTCTCACTTCACTCCATCACCGAACTTTGAAGTCCCCCCTCCCCTCTCCACATCCCCCCCTCCCCCCCCTCCCCTTCCTTTCATCCCCTTATCCCTCCTCCCCTCCCCTCGCCCCCCTTCCCTCACCCCCTCACCTCCTCATCCCTTCTCTCGCCCACCCCACCAGGGTCCTTCTCTCGCACGGCCGTGAACATGCTGGCAGGCGCACGGACCGCGGTCACTCAAGTCATCATGTCTGGCCTCATTCTGCTCGTGCTGCTCGTAGCCGCCCCACTCTTCAAGAACGTCCCCAATGTGAGGAAGAGGGTGGCCATTTCTCCCGCCCTCTCTTGCACTCGTCGCTCACTCAGCTCATCATGTCGGCCTCATGCTGCTCATGCGGCTCATGCGGCTCATGCTGCTCGTGCTGCTCATGCTGCTCGTGCTGCTCATGCTGCTCATGCTTCTCGTGCTGCTCATGCTGCTGTGCTGCTCATGCTGCTCGTGCTGCTCATGCTGCTCATGCTGCTCATGCTGCTCGTGCTGCTCGTGCTGCTCATGCTGCTCGTGCCATGCCCAAGTCATCATGCCCAAGTCATCATGCCCAAGTCATCATGCCCAAGTCATCATACCCATCGTGCTCCCCCTTCCATCCTCTTTTCATCCCCGTCCTCCCCGTCCTCCCCCGTCCTCCCCCGTCCTCCCCCGTTCATCTCCTTTGCACCTCCGTTCACCCCTGTTAACCCCCATCCCATTTCCTCCCCTCTCAGTGCATCATGGGTACTGTCCTCGCCAATGCTGCCCTCAATATGGCACCCGCCAAGCTTCATTGCCCTTCTGACAGTCAACGTTTCCCCTTTCTTTCCCCCCACCCGCCCTTGCCTCCCTGTCTCAGTGCGTCGTGGGTGCTGTCATCGCCAACGCTGCCCTCAACTTGGTAAGCTCCCTGCGATCCGCACGCAACTCCCCCTGGAAGGGGATGGGAAGGGGTTGGGAAGAGGACGGGAAGGGGATGGGAAGGGGGAGTGTTTTTCCCGCGACTTTCGCGGCTGGAAAGAGTGTCCAAGTGTTCCTGTCGTGCTGCGCGTTGAGCCCCTTTCCTTTGCCTCCTTTCATTTTCCCCCCTCGAGAGCCTTCTTCGCTGTAGTAGGCTTGAAGATATGGGCACATTAATGGTGGCAACGAGGCCAAGGATTTGCAGGCCATTGGCGGTGTAGGGAAGGGGATGGGGAAGGGGATGGGGAAGGGGATGGGGAAGGGGATGGGGAAGGGGATGGGGAAGGGGATGGGGAAGGGGATGGGGAAGGGGATGGGGAAGGGGATGGGGAAGGGGATGGGGAAGGGGATGGGGAAGGGGATGGGGAAGGGGATGGGGAAGGGGATGGGGAAGGGGATGGGGAAGGGGATGGGGAAGGGGACGGGAAGGGGACGGGAAGGGGACGGGAAGGGGTTGAAACGGGGTAAGCTGCCCTCACATGGCAAGCTGCCCTCAACATGGTTTTCTCGCTGCTCTCCTTCCCTCTTCCCCGGACCCTGCGCGCGCTGCGCCTCCACATCTGCCTCCTGGGGCTGCTGCTTCCCTCATTCTCTCCTCCCCCAACTTCCCCCATCCCCTCCTGGCAGCTTGACTTCCACGCCGCCCGGGCTCTCTGGAAGGTGGACCAGATGGACTTTGCTTTTGAGTCGACTCAAAAGGTGGACCAGATGGACTTTCTGGATGTCGGGCTGCTTCCTCGCCATCCTCTTCGGCTCGCCAGAGATCAGTCTCCTCGTTGCCATCCTCCTCTCGCTCATCAAGATCCTCCTGCGCCCGCTGGGGCCCTTCCCCTCTCCCCCACCCCCCCTTGGCAGCTTGACTTCCATGCTGCTTGGTCTCTGTGGAAAGTCGACAAGATGGATTTCCTCGTCATGTCGGGCTGCTTCCTCGCCATCCTCTTCGGCTCCCCCGAGATCGGTCTCCTCGTTGCCATCCTGCTCTCACTCATCAAGATCCTCCTGCGCTCGCTGCGCCCCCACATCCGCCTGCTCGGGCTGCTCCCCAACGCCGCCGCCACGGCCGTGAGCGTGCTGCAGTTCCCCAACAGCACCTTGTGCGAGGGCATTGTCATGCTGCGAATTGAGTCGCCGCTGTACTTCCCCGGGGCGAATTTCGTGCGGCAGCGGGTGAAGAAGCTGTGCGACGCGTACGCCAGGGGATACCAGCAGCCAGTCAAGGTGAGCGATAAAGGAGCGTGCTACAGTTGGCCAGGGTGAGAGTGTCTGCTTGGGCTGCTCCCCAATGCGTCCGCTGAGGCGGTGAGTGTGCTGCAGGTCCCCAACGCCACGCTCTGCGAGGAGTCTATTTTTTAGGCGCCTCAAAAATAGACTCCTCACGCGTGCTGCAGTTCCCCAACGCCACGCTCTGCGAGGAGATCGTGAATCGTGATGCTTGGAGTAGAGTCGCTCCTGTACTTTCCCCGGGCCGAATTCGTGCAGCCGCTGAAACTCTGGTTCAGCGGGTGAGCGGGTGAGCGGGTGAGAGGGTGAGCGGGTGGGCGGGTGAGAGGGTGAGCGGGTGAGCGGGTGAGCGGGTGAGAGGGTGAGCGGGTGAGCGGGTGGGCGGGTGAGCGGGTGAGCGGGTGATAGGGTGAGCGGGTGAGAGGGTGAGCGGGTGAGCGGGTGGGCGGGTGGGCGGGTGGGCGGGTGAGCGGGTGAGCGGGTGAGAGGGTGAGAGGGTGAGAGAGTGAGTGGGTGGGCGGGTGAGCGGGTGAGCGGGTGAGCGGGTGAGCATGTCCGTGGAACAGGTCAGACGTGCTTGGCATTGATGTGATGGCTACCGAGGCTTTGAGGGACTCGAGTGACCAAAGCTCTTGGATCTTCATTTTACAGACAAGCCCACCCCTCCCGTCCTTGTACAACTACCTCTTCCCTCCCCTGCTCCGTACCCCTCCCCATCCTCCTCCCTCCTCCATTCCGTTCAGCACTGCTCGTGGACCTGTCAGTCATGCACGGCATTGACGTGACGGCCATAGAGGATATGAGGGACCTGCCTAAGTTACTAGTACATTGATGAAGACGCACCTCCCGACCCCCTGCTTGTCTCCTTTTGGCAGCACTGCTCGTGGACCTGTCAGTCATGCACGACATTGACGTGAGAGCCATTGAGGCCGTGTGGACCTGCCTCTGTGACTCATGCCAACCCCTTTCCCGGTCACCCTCCCCGCCCCCTTTCGCTCCCTCTCTTCCTCTTTCACAGCACTGCGCGCTGGACGTGTCAGTCGTGCACAACATTGACGTCACGGCCGTCGAGGCAATGAGGGACCAACCTATGTGGTGCATTGTTATAGAGGCATCTCAGTCACTACATACTGCAATGAGGGACCATCATCTCCGTACGCTCCCTCCTCCTTGTCCCTCCCTTGGCAGCACTGCGTGTTGGACCTCTCAGTCATGCATGACATCGATGTGACGGCCATCGAGGCAATGAGGGATCTGCACCGCGACTTGACACAGACTGGCATTCAGGTGAGCTGACCTGGCATTCGGGTGTGATTAGGCTCTGCCAACTGTGGGGCTCACACCTTCCCGAGCTGGGAAAGATTGGGCAGCAGTCGCTCGCTCCATGGCTCTTATGCAATGAGCTGCCTCGAAACACAGCCCTGTCCCTTTCTCCCCCACCACACCCTCGTCGCCTTTCCCGCGTCTCACCCCTGTTTTGAGGCGCCTCAAAATAGGAGTCTAGTTTTGAGGCGCCTCAAAACTAGGTCCCATTCTCCCCCACCACACCCTCGTCGCCTTTCCCACGTCTCACCCTTGTTTTGAGGCGCCTCAAAATAGGAGTGCCAGTGCCGCCTCTCACCCTTGTCCCTTCACCCTCCAGCTATGCGTGGCCAGTGCCAGCAGGGACGTGCTCCGCTATACTTTTGACGCTCAACTCCCTGGCTTACATAGGCGAGCAGTGGCTCTTGGTCACCCCTGCTCCCTTTCATTCCCTCCCCTACTGCTGTTCCTCCCCCTCCCCCCCCCCCCATTGCAATCTCCTTGCCATGTTGCCCCTGCAGCTGTGTCTGGCCACCGTCAACACGGACGTGCTAAGGAAGATGTTAGATGCTCAGCTGCTAGCAGAGATGGGCGAGCAGTGGCTGTTTGTCACTCTGTGTTCACCCACCTCTCTCCCCGCCTCCCCGCCCCCTCGCCCCGACAATCCCTTGCAACCACTTCCCTGCAGCTGTGTCTGGCCAGCGCCAACAGGGACGTGCTGAGGAAGATGTTTGACGCCCAGCTCTTGGCTGAGATCGGGGAGCAGTGGCTCTTCGTCACTCCTGCCGATGCCGTCAAGCTGTGCCGCGCTGTGGCGCTCTCACAACCCGCTGCTAAGGAGAGTGAACAGCTGCTAACATCTGTGGAGACTTACGATATCTAAAGCGGTGGCAGCAGCAGCAGCTGTAGCAGCAGGGGGGATGGCGGAGAGCAGTGGCTACTTTTCGTGTCAAGCCAATTGAGACAAGTTTTGGCACAGCGTGGCTCTCTCGCTTTTGGTACTTATGCATGGGAGTGATATGTGTCTGTGTAATGTACGCAGTGTTAATTACTAAGTTACGTATGATTTTGTTCTACGAAATATTAACACAAAGGTAGTTTAAATACTTTTTGTGGATGGATAGGTAGTAATTTCTATACAGCAGGCGTTCTGTGACAGTATGTATTCATAGGAATCATTACCAGAGCCCAGAGGTTATGATGTACAGTGTTCCACCAAGCATTCTCTTACCCAAACAAGAAGTATGGTAGCTGAAGCTCTCATATTTTAATATAACTAGCTGTACAAGTGCTACACCTGCTAGAAGCATCATCTCCAGGGGTTTCAAACCAGACACTCGGAAACACAGCCTTTCCCATCACCAGCCATCTAGAGGGATTCAAATCGAATCAGTCCTGCGGATGCCAGTACCCGCATGCGATCTGTGGCTCGGCACCCGACTACTTATCGAGGGGCTTCAGGTCCGAGGCGATCGGGAGCACCACGGGCTTGCCATCGTCCCCCTCCACCGCCACCCCACGCGTGTACGTCACCAACGGATCCATCTCGCTCTTGCTGAACGGATCCCGCGGCACGCCCGCGCCCGCGTTCGGCGGCGCCTTGGAAATATCCGGCGGGTTGTTGATCACCACCCACCCGCCCAGCAGCCCGCCCAGGAGCAAAAATGTGAGTCCCGCGAGGAAGGGGAATCGGATGGTCAAGGGATCGACTCCCAGCTGGCCGAAAACGCCCTTCCCCGTAAGGACTTCCATCACGAGCGCGCTCGCGAAGCCGACCATCGCGAGGCGACCCACGCTGAGCTCCTGAAACTGCCCGAACCCGAACCACGTGCCTGGGCCGCCCAGCCCGAACCCAGGATTCACGGAGGTTGAACTCGGTGCGGAGGGCTCGGCGGGTGTGGAGGATTCCGTGGATTGCGCGCGAACAGACAGCCGCGTGACGACGGGAGATGATATCGATGATTGGGAAGGGGTCGACGAAACGCGGTACACTGGAAACCGAGAGCCGCTGACAAGATTTGGGCTGGAGAGAGGGCGGCTGGGGGTTGCGTTGAGGCTCTGAACTCGCAGTGCTGCGGCGCTAGCTGATGCGGTGGAAGAAGCGGCGAGAGTAGCCATTGGTGGGACGCGGAGTAGCTTCAAAGGATGGATGAAGTATTTCGAGGTGAGTGAGTCGCGAGGATTGCTCAGACGAGATGCCTACGAGCGCCACGAGGTTTCGGGAAGTCAAGTGACGAGTCTGGTGTAGATATTGTGTGTTTCATGGAGGTATGAATTTATGCATTGCTGGAAGAGCAAGGCGCTGGGCAGGAATGACGCCGATTCGAAGCGCGTGTCGGTCTGCCCACACGTCACCCTGAAAAGGCCATGGGTCACGTCGGTCAATGCTGAAGTGGCCGGTGGGCCACGCAAAGCTGTGCGATGTGGAGCAGCGAGAGCGAGCCACGCTGCACACGAAGTGCACCTGGTGAAGCGAACTCCACGTGGACACAGCATGTCGCTCGCACCGCCAAGCCCGGTTTGAGGGCGTGGGGGAATGTTTTATCGAGAGGCCGTGGTCACCAAAAATAACCACAACATACAGCTTGTACATAATTATAAGGCCTCGCATAGAACAAGCCAAGCTTCACCTTTTTATAGGCTTGAACGCAAAATGTGTTGGCTCGGTGATTCGGTGTACCTTGAAAACCAAATGTTCGTGTTAGTAGAACATGAAAAGGTTCAATACCCTACATAGACAGCTGCATTTACAACATAGCAGTCGTCATTACGATCACCAAGTGCTTCAAGTGCCACCCCGCTTGAACAGATAAGGCCACCATCCACCACTTCAACTGCAATAATCTCACCACTGGCAGCACAGTAGAATTTATGGAAGGCATGATCGCTTTTGCGTGAAATCCAAATGTCAGCTTGCATGCAAATGCTGTAAACGAGTGAAAGCTATGGTGTGAATTCAAGGAGGAAGGGTGAGGAGGAACACGAGAGGGGGCACTCACTAAAGGAAGACTACTTGGGGCACTGAAACTGAAGACCCTTGGGCACTTTCTAAAAGAACGCTCACTAGATGCAGGGGAAAACGGGGGACACTCACTGACTAGGGCACACTCACTAGGGGAAGACGGCCTTGACTTGGGCAAGATCGAGGTCCGCCTGAAGCTCCCTGGGCACTCCTAGCCGCACCTGAAGCTTCATCTGCTGCCACGACACACCTGGGATGGCACCTGACGGGTGCACGGAGGAGGGGAGGGGAAAAAATCACCTGAGGCTTCATCTGCTCCCACGACACACCTGGGATGGGATGGCACCTGATGGATGCACGGAGGAGGGGAGGGGAAAAAATCACCTGAAGCTTCATCTGCTCCCACGACACACCTGGGATGGCACCTGACTGGTGAGTGGAGGGGAGGGAAGAAAACCACCTGAAGCTTCAGGACACTACCCTCCGGAACACTGCCCTCCGGAACACTACCCTCCGGGACACTACCCTCCGGGACACTACCCCCCGGGACACTACCCGGCGGGACACTACCCTCCGGGGCACTACCCCCCGGGACACTACCCTCCGGGACACTACCCTCCGGGACAATAGCCCCAGGACACTACCCTCCGGGACAATACCCCCCAGGACACTACCCTCCGGGACGATACCCCCCGGGACACTACCCCCTGGGACACTACCCGGCGGGACACTACCCGGCGGGACACTACCTGGCAGGACACTACCCCCCACCCGGGACACTCCCCCCAGGACACTACCCCCCAAGACAGTACCCCCCGGGGCACTACCCCCCAGGACACTACCCTCCGGGACACTACCCCCCGGGACACTACTCCCCGGGACACTACCCTCCGGGTACTACTCTTTGGGACACAAAGTGAAGCACGGAGTGGTCTGGAGGCAGTGCTGGGGGTGCAGGCATGGGAGGCGGTGCCCCTGCAGTACAGGGAGAGGTGGGATCTCAAGCTCAGGTTCATCTGCAACTATGGTGCCTCGTATGTTGAGAGATTTGATTCACACATAGTGGAGGAGATCTGTGATGGGGTTGTAGGGATGGGAGGCAGTGCAGGGGGTGCAGGCATGGGAGGCGGTGCCCCTGCAGTACAGGGAGAGGCTGGACTTGGAGCTCATAGTCATCTGCAACCATGGACTCTCTGCAAGATTTCTTGTAGGTTTAAAAGCACTCCGGTACAGATGAGTTCGGTTCAGTTCGGTTGACCACTCTACATTGGAAGAAGCTCCTCGTGCAACCCAGTTTTCTCACCAATCTCGCCTTCCTGGCTCTAGCACCGGGCTGGAGCACTGGGCTGTAGCATTGGGCTGTAGCATCGGGCTGTAGCACCGGGCTCTACCCCCTCCGGACACCACTTCCCCAGACACCGTCCCCCGGGACAGTGGAGTGATGGGAAAGAAGGAAGGCGATTGGGACGAGTGGAGGTGTGAGGGGAGGAGGAATGCGTTTCATGTCGACACTATACGCTTTGGTATCACTTCTGCATCTCACCTCGATGCCTGATGGTGACGTTGACATGCCGTAAAAGGAAGACCTGGCAAGAGGCAAGCTCTACCTGTGCTAACGGAGTGAGGCTCACCCTACCCAAGACACACCCTTACCTGTGCGGAAGGCGGAGATGGAGTTGGAAGAGATGGCGTTTCTACGGAACGACAGAAGGGGAGGAGAGACCCTACCAGAGCAAGACCGGAAAGGACAGATAACGTTGGAGAACGTAAGACACACCCTTACCTGTGCGGAAGGCCGGGATGGAGTTGGAAGTGATGGCGTTTCGACACGCCTTTATTGCTGCCTTCGTCACATTCTGCCTGCCACGTGGCATGAGGGGATTGGAAGGACAGGAGACTAAGGAATCAGCTGTGAATATAGTGGAAAGTTCCAGGAAGCAGTACCCGCACTATAATGGACCTCCACAATAATGGTTAACAGCAAGCCATGGCTGCATTGCATTGGTCATGATAATGGCAAGCGATAACGAAAGGTAACTCGCTCGCATCCGTGCTGGTCGGTGCCACGTGTTAACATCTACCGAGACGCACCCGTGCTGGTCGTATCCCACGCCCATCTCCACGAAAAGCACTTTCATGCGACTCCCCTCAGTTGCCTGCGACGCCCCTGCGACGTCGCTCGCCTCCGCCATGGCAGTAATTCGTCGCCGAGAAACGGACGAATCCCTACGCGATACCTCGGGCGATAGTCGCACAGGCGCTCGCAGAGGCGCAGAGAGCGGAGCGGAGACTAGCAGATGCCTCGACGCATCAACGGAGACGCTAGATTTGAGGTTCCTTATAACTGGACCGTGTGGATTCACGGCGAACCTATGGCTACTGGTGAGAGGAGAGAGGGAGATGCGATGGGACACAGCGAGGAGAGGCATTGCCTGGTCGCCTGATCGCCTGATGACCTGATCGCCTGATGACGTGATCGCCTGACCGCCTGGGTGCCTGACTGTCTGCACGCGACAACTAGACCGACTGGCTTGGTTGATTCGAGTTCGACGACTAACAGCTTCCGATCGCTTGCTTAGCGACTGTTGAACCGAATCAAAGACAGCTCCTCAGACCGGGAAGAATGCGCAGCGCGGGGCTAACGCGTGCAGCGTAGCCGCGAGATTTAGGATGCTCGGAAATCTTAAATTCTTGGGAATGCCGACATCCGCGGTGGTCATTCACATTTCAGAAATCAATTGGATTGGATTCCTGTGGTGCGTTTTCGGAGATTTTCACTGTACAGTAAATGAGCAGAATCGATTCACTGTAGCTCCTGTATCTTAAATGAAGCATTCACAGGCGAGAACATGCAAAGCAAATCAGCACTCCTCGCTTTTGCTCTATTCACTTTCTCCTCAGCGGTAGGCTGGTAGCGCTACCTGTTAGCCGCAACTACTCTCTTTTTGCCTTCCCAATCCTCACACTCTCGGCTATCGCGCCACTCGTCGCTGCCGCGTTTCCCGCCGCTCTTCGTCGCCCGCTTCTGCTTGCCACAATCGAGAGCGCTGCTGCTGTCGATTGCTTCCTGTCCAGAACTCAACCAAACGCACGACGCCTCGTCTCGTTTCCGCTTCGCCGTTCCGCGGTAGCTCCGCAGCGCTGCTTCCGTAGCTCCGCCGTCGCCCCTCTCCTTCGCGCCTCGCCTCTTTTCCCGCGATGATATCGGATAGGATCTCCAAGGCTCTACTCATAGCGTGCGGAGTAGGCACAATAGCGGGTATGTCGATAACGGGTTCGCACGCCAACGCATATACTTCTCTCCGTTGTTGTTAGCTGTTTTCCTCGCGCCAAGAACGTGCCCTTGCTTGCGAGAAAAGCATCGATGTCTGCGAGCGCCCTTCATCTTTGCACTCAGCCAGCCGTTCCTTGCCCCGTCTATTCCGTACCTCCACTGCACATTCTTACCCACTCCTCATGCGCTCTCCGATCCTCCTTTCGCCCCCACTTCCCCTCTTCCTCCCCTGCACCCCACTTCCCCCTTCCTCCCTGTGTCCCCTGCCGTTCCCTCTCGTCCCTTCACACTTCCCCATTCCTCCTTCCTCCCCACTCCCCCCTCACCCTAGTCCTTCATCTGCTTCTCTCCCCCCCCCCCCCCCTTCCCCCCCCCCCCTTTCCACATCCACCATCATCGATTTCCTTCCATTACTCCTCCCCTTCACCATTCGTCTCACCCTTCTTTCCCCACCCTCCTCTGCCCCTTCTCTGCTCGACGCTCACCAGGCCTGCTGCTGACATCAGCGGATCGCAAGGCCCAATCGCGAGCGCAGGGGCCAGTGTCGGTTGAAGAGAAGCTGAAGCAACTCGATAAGAGCATGTCCCGATAGCGTGTGCTGAGCAACTCGATAAGAGCATGTTCCGAAGGGGGGTGGGGATAGGGGGGCGGGTGGGGCTGTCAGAAGTAGATTTGGTGGTTAGCAGGTTAGCACCTCCATAAGAGCATGTCCCAATAGGGGTGTATCTCAGAAGCAGTTTTTCTCAAGTGGGGTAGAAGTAGCTCTGGCGCTTTAGCTCGGGGAGTTGCAGCATGACTGCTAGAGGCACACACAGGGAGAGTAACCTCCTGCCAACCTGAGTGAGTGACGGTGCTTTGGATTGGATGGTGGCGCAATAATGTGGCCAGGCCACTGTGTCGGAGATCCGCTGGGGTTCCCCTTGAGATCCTCGGGGAAGGGCCACAGGTGCAGAGCCTGGGGGGTTATGGGCGCACTTACCCGCTACGGAACACGCCCTTTTAACTTAGAGGTTGATGACAGAGTTCTGACACACTGAACAATAAACCCCAAGCCTAGTGGAAGTCTTTCCACAGAATCCCACCCTCAATCAACAATTTAACTCCTGAAAGGTGATCAACACCGGATCTCAGCATGTTGTGCTTGTGTGTGCCATGCCCATAGGCAGTATTGAATTAGTAGTCAAATGCCTAATTATTATGATTCCTTGTCATGATATTTAGTTGCAATGAAAGAGAGTGACCTTTCCTTACGGTATGTTATTTCGAAGAGGCTTTTATCCTGACCATTCAACCTCCTCCAACATCCCAACCCAAACCCAGCCCACAATCCCTCTCCGCCCGTCTCACCAACTACTTTTCGTGTGTGCTACCTCGTCGCATTCCATCGACGGGCGAGCCGCGCGCATTCCGGTCTGATATCTTGATCGGACGGTCCAGATTTCGCCGGCAATGGCGGGCGGTTTGGCAGCGCTAGCGGAGGTATCGCCGGCGAAAGATAAGATCGTATTGGATGAGGAGGATTGGAACGCGATTCTCGACGCCATGCGACCGTACGAGAACCGTACGGCCGATGACACGACGAACCGTACGCCGAGTCGTACGCCGAATGGTACGACGGCGGCAAAGAGACGGAACGGCGCGACGAGTGTCATCTGCAAAGCGACTAGCGCCGTTACGAAGACACTCGGATCGATCACTGTAACGAAAACGAGCAGTACAACGAAGAAGAGCGTTATAACGAGGACAACTGAGGCAGAGGCGGCGTCCCCGCCGTCTACCAAGCGCCGAAAGCTCGATAGCGCAGGCAAGGATAAGCCAAGGAGCGCCAAGGGTGACGGAGAGGAGAGGGAAGCAGAATCAGCGGCAGCGAGAATAAGCAATGAGGAGGAGAAGAAGCAGGGAGAGAAAATCAAGCAGAGCGTGTGGTGGTCGTTTAAGCTGCCGGAAGTGAGTCTCAAGGACCCCAGTAAGCCGCTAATGAGTGAGCTTGTAACGCGGAAAATCGGCGGAGGTTCAGGGGCGAAGGGCGGGGGTTTTGGGGAGAAGAACGGGCGCTTGAGGGGGAGGGGGGGAATGCGGCGCATGCGGCACATGCGGCGGTTAGGTTTAGCGCGGAGGAAACGGAAGGGATGATGAACGGGTATGCAGCAGAGGAAGCAGGGATTGCCGCGGAGGGAGGGGGGGCAGGAATGGCATCCTCTGTAGCGGCACCGTCTGTAGCGGCACCGTCTGTAGCGGCGACACACAAGAGGAAACTGCCGACTTGGGCAGATGCCAAGGGGGCGTTGGACGTGCTGAAGAAGGGCGCGGATCAGGTGGTGGTGAACAATAGTGTCAAGGCGGGAGACTTCTCGTTCCGAAGAGACGTGCACGGTGCGCTGGGTGGTTAGTGTGTTGGCTGTTCAGTGTGTTGACTGACAGGGTAGGGTTTCAGGTTTAGGGTGCAACACGGGCGTGATCAGGTGGTTGTGAACAATAGCATGAGCTGGATACTTCTCATTCCGAAGAGACGTGCAAGGTGCGTGGGGTGGTTAGGGTGCTGGCTAAGGGGGTTGGGGTTTGGGTTTTGGGAGCAACAATCGCCGGCCAGATGGTTGTGAACAATCGCCGGGCTCGAGACTTGTTGTTTCGGGGAGACGTGCGACGTGCGCTGGATGGTGGATGGGTTCAGGGAGTGAAATGTTGAACAAGTGCATTGTTGTGCACAGGGGGATCGCGTTGTTGCCAAGGATTTCAAAGCTTCACACTTGTCCTTCCGAAGTGACGTCCCTGCTGCACTGACGATTGATTAATACAAACAAGAGGTGCGTGAGGCTGAGCACCAGGTGGTAGAAGGTGCGCAAGGAGAGGGGGTCTCAAAACCATTGTTACAGGGTGAGAGAAGGGGAGGGGTGGTGAAGCAAGGGAATCACAGAAAAAAAATCTCTCCAATCTCCATACCTAGTATTTTAGTTGGCAGAAAACATACCCTTGAAAGTGAAAGGTCTTGGGGTTCAAATCCGCCCACCGCCCACCGCCCACGCCCGCGTGCTTGTCGGGTGTTGTAACCTCCCTTTAATGCCCTTCCCACACACTCTTCTCTCCCTCCCCCTGTGCAGCAACATCGCTCTTCCCCTCCATCCCAGTGCTGGCCCACGACATCTACGCTCGCTTCCCTGGGAAGGTGGTATACCGCAGGGAGCGCAAGGGGGTGGAGGCAGCCGCGAGGGAGCTGTACTCGGCTATCAAAAACGGTAAGCTATGGGTTGGTATGCCTGTATTGAGCGGGGAGGAGTTCGGGTTGTAAACTGCAGGGAACGCAAGGGAGTGGAGGTAGCAGCGAGCAAGCTGTACTCAGCTATCAAGAACGGTAGGCTAGAGGGAGGATGGGCATGGTAGGCTGGACTATAGGGCTCTAGATGCTGTGTGTTGTGCTGTGGATCGCAGGGAGCGCAAACGGTGGAGGCAGCCTCGAGGGAGCTGTACTCAGCTATCAAGAATGGTTGGCTCGAAGTATTCACGGAACCGTTAGCGTGTAGGGTCTCGGGGTTTGGTGCGAGCTGTTTCGCGCAGGGACTGCCGTGCCGCGGAGGCTGCAGCAAGACAGCTGTACTCTGAGTTGACTCTTCTCTCTCCCTATCCTCTCCTCCCCTCCCCCCCCCCCTTACACATTTTGACCACCAAGAGCGGCAGGGTCAGAATGACTGGGGCGCTGGCCTGCGAGTGGCTTTAGT
>BQMB01002313.1:0-47773 GCA_027943415.1 Closterium sp. NIES-67 | reverse complement strand
TCGCCGACGAAGCTCTGGGTGGCGGCGAAGTGGCCGAGACAACGGGCGCAGCGCGAGAAGAAGACGAGAGAGTATCTGCTTGGATGCAGCGGCATCTTCGAGCACAAGCTACCAGGCTTCGACGTGAAGGCAGCGGAGAGGGAGCTCGCAACTTGGGCGCCGATCATGCAGAATCATCATGAGGTGGAGAGTTTCCACCAAGGCCTGGCAAACTACCTCACGAAGACGGACTCGAGCAGGCAAGTCCAACCATATTGTCGTTTCTGAATCACCACCTTCTCCATTCTATGCTAAGTGTGCACAACATCGCCGCCCTTGCCAACCGCATCTTTTTGTTATCCCCGCCTTCACTGTATGCATTTCCTACTGCCTTTCTTCCGCCTTTGTTTTTGTGCCCCGTGTCAGGCGCTGGCCCAATCTGATGCGCCTCTGGCAGGCCTGTGCCGTGCTGCCTTTGTCAACCGTCGAATGCGAGAGGGGCTTCTCTCGCAGAATGTGATTAAGTCCTGGGTCCGTGGCTCACTCTGCAACGCGCGCCTCTCCGAGTTGATGGCCATCTCGCTGCTGCAGTATGACATCAATTGGACCGAAGCCCTAGCGACCTGGCGAGAGAAGCTGAGACGGCCAGCCACACATCTGTTGTCTTCGCAAGAGCGGAACGAAAACGCAAGGGGAAGGCCCTTAGAGGGTGAGGTGGCGGGGGACACAACGGATGAAGGACAGGGGGAGGTGCCAGAGTATGTGGGGGAGGGGTGGGCTGAGGAGGATGGGGGTGATGATGAGAATGATGCGGCTCCAACATTAGGCGACGACCCTTTCCTGTCCGACAATGAGGGGGGTGATGATGAGATTACTGTAGATGTGCCGGAGTTCTAGGAGCCTGTTAGCTAGTGATTGCTTGGTAGTAGTAGTTGTAGGCTCCTGTCCAATGTAGCAAAATGTAATACACAAGAAAGAGCTCTTCTTAATAACATAAAATGTAACCCTGAATATATTTGCGCGATCCTGAGAATTTCAGAGTTGCACATCCCTCGACTCTGACATTTCAGAGTCCCTAAATTCTGGCTGAGGCCATTCAGACTTTTTTTTTTTTTGGGGGGTCAGCTCAGAGTGCCTTTTTTGAAACGTCAGCCCTGCTCAAATCTTTGCATTTTGCCATAAACCTTATTTGTCACCCGATTCGTTTCGCAAATTTGTCAGCCCTCGGAGCAGGCCCCTAGATTGCAGGAAATTTTTTCTGATTCAGGAAAAAAACAGAGTTGTTGCTGGTACCAGTCCTGATTGTCCAGGATTTTTCGAAAGGCATTTCCTGTTTTTTCAGCATTTTTTGGGGGGTCAACTCTGATTGCTAAGCAAAGTTTTCTTAACGAATCCTGAAATTTCAGCTTTGCAACGAAACTGAACTTGTTTCCGTCCATGCGTGACCTGGGGGCCAGCAGAGATTTCCAAGGTTCTGGCCCGCCTGTCAACTTATACATATTATCTATGTAGAAGTTATAGGCTAGACTGAAG
Source organism: Closterium sp. NIES-67 (assembly GCA_027943415.1). Lineage (NCBI taxonomy): Eukaryota > Viridiplantae > Streptophyta > Zygnematophyceae > Desmidiales > Closteriaceae > Closterium > Closterium sp. NIES-67. The sequence continues at coordinate 46,261 of BQMB01002313.1, read as the reverse complement.
TATGCTTCTAGTGAGTACAACCAACTAGTATTTGTTCTAGGTTTCCACTTCTAGTGATCATTCGTTCTCACTTTGACATGGTATCACGTGTAGGTTAGCATCCCCCACCTACCGCTTCCGCCCGTACCCTAGCTAGGCCACGTCGCGCCTCCTAGCCCCGTCGCGCCTCCTAGCCACGTCGCCCCCCTCCTGGGCCACGTCGCGCCACCCTAGCCCCGTCGCGCCACCCTAGCCCTGTCGCGCCCTCCTGGGCCCCGTCGCGCCTCCTAGCCCCGTCGCGCCCCCTCCTGGGCCCTGTCGCGCCGCCCAAGCCCCGTCGCGCCCCTCCTGGGCCCTGTCGCGCCGCCCTAGCCCCATCGCGCCACCCTAGCCCCGTCGCGCCCCTCCTGGCCCCGTCGCGCCTCCTAGCCCCGTCGCGCCCCTCCTGGGCCCCGCCGCGCCGCCCTAGCCCCGTCGCGCCCTACCTGGCCTCGTCGCGCCCTGCCTGGCTCCGTCGCGCCCTGCCTGGCTCCGTCGCGCCCGCCTGGCCCCGTCACGCCCTGCCTGGCCCCGTCGCGCCTGCCTGGCCCCGTCGCGCCCTGCCTGGCCCCGTCGCGCCCTGCCTGGCCCCGTCGCGCCCGCTCGGCCCCCGTCGTGCCCTGCCTAGCCCCGTCGCGCCCCTCCTGGGCCCCGTCGCGCCTCCTAGCCCCGTCGCGCCCCTCCTGGGCCCGCCGCGGCCGCCCTAGCCCCGTCGCGCCCTACCTGGCCTCGTCGCGCCCTGCCTGGCTCCGTCGCGCCCTGCCTGGCTCCGTCGCGCCCTGCCTGGCCCCGTCACGCCCTGCCTGGCCCCGTCGCGCCCTGCCTAGCCCCGTCGCGCCCTGCCTGGCCCCGTCGCGCCTGCCTGGCCCCGCCGCGCCTCCCTGGCCGTGCCGCGGCTGCCTGGCCCCGCCGCGCCTGCCTGGCCCCGCTGCACCTGCCTGGCCCTGACGCGCCTGCCTGGCCCCGTCGCGCCCTGCCTGGCCCCGTCGCGCCTGCCTGGCCCCGTCGCGCCTGCCTGGCCCCGCCGCACCTGCCTGGCCCCGCCGCGCCTGCGTGGCCCCGCAGCGCCTCCCTGGCCCTGCCGCGCCTGCCTGGCCCCGCCGCGCCTGCCTGGCCCCGCCGCGCCTGCCTGGCCCCCGCCGCGCCTCCCTGGCCCCGCCGCGCCTGCTTGGCCCCGCCGCGCCTGCCTGGCCCTGCCGCGCCTGCCTGGCCTCGCCGTGCCTGCCTGGCCCTGCCGCGCCTGCCTGGCCCCGCCGCACCTGCCTGGCCCCGCCAGCACCTGCCTGGCCCCACCGCACCTGCTTGGCCCCTTCGCCCCGACTCGTCCTGCCGTGCCGCCTCGGGCTCCGTCTCCTCTGCTCGCCCGTGCTGAGGCGCTTCGCGGCCGCCGTGCTGGAGGGGGCTGTCGCGGTGTTCCTGCGTCGCTGTGTTCCTGTGGAGCTGTGCCGCTGACCCTGCACGATGGCGGACTTCGTGCTCCGACTGGACGCCGAGGGCCATGCGGTTGACTTCGTCGCCTGGCTCTCCGATCTCCGCCACCACCTTACAGGTCAGCGCCAGGATGGCCACTCTTTGGTTGTCCATGTCGACGGCTTGCTCCCTCGCCTCCCCGCACCTGCTCCCCTCCCTGCTGATCCCTCATCTGATGACCGTGAGACCTTCTCTACTACTGCGCTTGTCCGTGCGGTCTGGGACTCCCGTGATGCAGTCGCTCAGGTTGCCATAAGCCACGCCGTCCCTGTCTCTGAGCGCTCGCGTTTTGCCACTATTGAGACGGCCAAAGCTTACTTAGACGCTGTTATTGCCCGCTATTCCACACCCGCGTCTGCTTCTGCTGGTCGCCTGCTCTTCCCTATGCTTTTCCCAGACCTTGCAGTTTTCCCTACCGTCGCAGACTTTGCCACTCACCTGCGTGCCCTAGAGACCCGCTATCGCACTGTCAGCACTGCCGCCCAGCTCACTGCGCTCCCCCCCCTTTCTGCATGACGCTCTATTTTCTCGCCATGCGCCTGCCAGACCGCCCTGCTAGTGCTCGCGATCACTTTCTTAGCCAGCACCCGGGTGACCTCACTCTCACTGCCTTTGTCGACACCCTTACCGAGATCGAGACTCGCCAGCGCACTATCGCTCAGTCGAGCGGTGCGCCGGCAGTTTCTATCTTTCACGGTTGTGCCCCCTCCCAGTGTGCGTTCACTGACGTTTCGGCTGCGGTCGCCTCGGCAGCCCCTCTCACCGAGACGGCGGGTGCGGTCCACCCGCAGCAGCGCTCGCGCCGCGGTGGCCGTGGTCGCCAGGGGGGTAGGGGTGGTGGTGGCAGTAGTGGTGGTGACGTTAGTCCGCCTGCGGGGACTACCACTGGTGGGCAGGAGCAGCAGCCCCAGTCGCAGCAGGAGCAGCCGCAGCCGCAGCCGCCGCCCCAGCAGCAGTCACCGTCCCAGCAGCAGTCGCCGCAGCAGTGGGCCCGTCTCCCGCCTGGTTGGCCCGGCACCTCCGGAGGTAGTGGTCGTGGTGGCGGCCCGCGCAGCTTGGCGTCTACCGGCGGCTCCGGTGCTGTCACCTGCCAGTACCAGCTTCAGACCGGGCCTCTTCGCGGCACTCTATGCCGCCGCCCGCACCCGACCGCCCGCTGTTTCCGCCGCCTCGACGATCTCTTTCGTCGTCGCTTTGGCCCGGCCCCGGACCTCCCCGACTGGCACAGCCTGCTCCGCCAGGGCGTGCCGATCTTTGAGTTAGACATGGATCAGCTAGGTGCTGCTTTGCATGCTTTGTATTCTGACGCTTCTAGTTTTGCTGGATCTTATTACCCTGTGTACTCTAGTTTAGGTGTTGCACCACTGTGTAGCTTAGCCTCCCCTGCTGCGTCAGGCGTAGGACTGCCTAGGTTGCCTAGTCTAGTCGCTGCACCGGCTCCGTCCCCAGCCTCCGCCACTGCGTCGCTGTCCTTCACTCTCGACTCCGGTGCTTCTGCCTGCTTCTTCCGCGACCGTTCCACGCTCACGCCGCTTGCTGCACCTGCTGTTGTCTCCCTCGCTGACCCCTCTGCGGGTCCTGTCATCGCGCGCAGTTCTACGTCCCTTCCCTGTCCGGCAGTTCCCTCGGGCTCCCTTACTGGCCTCCACGTTCCCTCGTTCTCGAGGAACCTGGTTGGTGTCGGCTGTCTCCAGGACCTCGGCGTCACCACCACGTTCCCCGGGCACGAGCGGTTCGCTGTCTGTTCTGAGGCTGTCTCAGGTTCCCCCCTTGCGACGTTCCCCCGGGACCCGGTGTCCGGTCTGTTTACCCTAGACACCGCTTCCCCCCCGGTTGGTGCGTCCTCCCAGGTCGCTGCAGCTTGCTCGTGTCGGTCCCTCACTCACCCCTCCCTTCTCTGGCACCACCGCTTAGGTCACCCTGCTCTCCCGCGTCTGCGTCACATGTCCCAGCACGGTCTTGTCTTAGGTCTCCCCGCGTCGCTCCCTGCCCTTCCTCCCTCGACTGCGCCACCGTGCACGCCTTGCGTCGAGGGTCGGCTCCGCCGTGCTCCTCACTCCTCCTCGCTGCGTCCTGCTACTGCCCCCCTTCAGACCCTGCACCTGGACGTTTGGGGCCCAGCCCCCGTCCCCGGACCGCGCGGTGAGCACTACTTCCTTGTGCTCGTCGACGACTACACGCGCTACACCACAGTGTTTCCCCTAGAGCGGAAGGCCGACGTGCTCGACGTTCTTCTCCCGTGGGTTGTGGCTGCGCGTCTCCACCGCGGTCTCCCCGTGTTGTGTCTCCACTCCGACCGTGGCGGCGAGTTCGCCTCTGGTCGGCTTGGCCAGTTCTGTCGTGCGGAGGGCATCACCCAGTCGTACACCTTGCCGGACTCGCCACAGCAGAATGGGGTTGCTGAGCGCCGCATCGGCTTGGTCATGGAGGTCGCCCGTACCTCCATGATCCATGCCGATGCCCCCCATTTTCTGTGGCCGTTCGCTGTTCGCTACGCTGCTCACCAGCTTAACCTGTGGCCACGCTCCCAGCGGCCGCAGGTTTCGCCGACCCTCCTTTGGACCGGGTCCCCCGGTGACGCGTCTGCGTTCCACGTCTGGGGCTGCCTTGCTCACGTTCGTGCCTCTGGCACGGACAAGCTCACTGCCCGCACTGTCCCCTGTGTCTTCCTCGGTTTCCCCCTGGACTCGTCTGACTGACTTTTCTACCACCCGCCGTCTCACCGCTTCCTCCACTCTCGTGACGTCACCTTTGACGAGTCCGTCTCCTTCTACCGCCGCTTCCCTCACCGAGGTCTCCCAGTTGCCCCCCCCTGTTCCTTGCTCCCTCTCCCCCGGTAGCCCCTGCCCCTCTCCCGCCTCGTCCTGCCCCGTCTGGTGTCTCTCACGTCACTCCCCTCCCGTCGGTTGTCCCCGTTGAGGAGTCTGCTGACTCTGGTGGTACCCCCGGTCCGTCCTTGCCGCGCCCCCCTTCCCCGGTGCCTCCGCCCCCACTGTCGCAGTCGCCGACCCCGCTGCTGTCGCCGTCGCTGCCGCAGCCGCCGCAGCCGTCGCCGCCGCCGCCGCCGTCGCTGCCGCAGCTGTCGCCGCTGTCGCCGCCGCCGCAGCCGTCGCCGCCACTGCCGCCGCCGCTCTTGGCCCCTGGGGGTGCTGGTGTGGAGGAGTGTGTTCGTCCTGCGGCTTCTGGGGGTGCCGCTGGTGTTGGAGGGGGTTCTCGCTCTGGGGGTGTTGGTTCTGGGGGTGCTGCTGTTGAGTGTTCTGCCGACGGTCGTTCTGCCTCTGCTGGTCCGAGAGTTCCGGCCCAGCCGTCGTCGCTGCCGCAGCAGCCGTCGCCGCCGGTCTCCGCTCTCCGCCTGCTCGGCCTTCCCTCCCCGGACCGCGCGCCGGTGTCTCCCCCACTGCCTGCTGACCTTCCTGTCTACGGTCCTGTGTTCCCGCCGCCGGACTCGTCTCCGGCCCGTCTTCCTCCTCGTTCCCCTCCTGTGTCTCCTCCGCTGTCCCCTGACCCTACACCTCCGTCTCACGTTTGGGCTCGCCGTCCCTCCCGTGCTCGTCCCGTCCTTCCTGTCCTGCCCACCCACCCTATGTTGCTCCGTTCCCGCTCGTCTCGTCCTCCCCTCCTCCCGTCCCCTCCTCCCTCGTCCCTTGCTGTTGCACCTCCTCCGTTCTCTGACTACCTCCGTGCTGCTCGTCCCCTTGTCCCTCGGGTCCTTGCCTCTCTTGTTACCGACCCTGCTGTTCCTGTCTCGCGCCTTGACGCGCTTGTCGCTGCTGTCGCTGACTTCGCCTCTACCCGCCGCCTTGACTACGCTACCGCTCTGGTCTCTGACCCTGCCCGTCCTCCGTCCGTCGGGGGTGGTCCTGCCCTTGGCAGTGACGTCCTAGAGGACAGGCAGTACGAGCTGGCTCTCCTTTCCGAGGCTGCTCCCCATCTCTGCTCCATGCTGTTAGTCCCTGAGGGTGACCCAGACGCCTTCGACATCCCGACCCCTCGCACCTACGCTGAGGCCACCTCGGGACCTTGGGCCTCTCAGTGGATAGCTGCCATGGAGCAGGAGATGGCATCTTGGAGGTCCACCGGCACTTACGTCGACGCAGTTCCCCCGCCTGGGGTGAACGTAGTCGATGGTCGGTGGCTCTTCAAGGTGAAGCGCCCCCCTGGAGAGCCGCCTGTCTTCAAGGCGCGCTACGTGGCCAGAGGTTTCAGTCAGCGCGGGGGGGTTGACTTCTTCCAGACCTTCGCCCCGACCCCGAAGATGACCACACTTCGGGCGCTGCTACACGTAGCAGCACAGCGTGACTACGAGCTTCACTCCCTCGACTTCTCTACTGCCTTTCTTCAGGGCAGCCTACACAAGCAGGTCTACCTGCGCCGACCACAGGGCTTCACTGGTACCTTCCCTCTTGGGACCCAGTGGCTTCTCAGGCGCCCGGTCTACGACCTGCGCCAGGCTCCCCGCGAGTGGCACGACACGCTACGTGCCACGTTAGCAGACCTGCAGTTCTTCCCGTCCTCTGCTGACCCTTCACTGTTTGTGCGTTCCGGCCAGACTCCGTTCTACATCCTTGTCTACGTAGACGACCTGGTCTTCGCTACTCCTGACAGGGACGCACTGGCCTCTGTGAAGGTTGAGCTGCTGAAGAGACACACCTGCACTGACCTTGGAGAGCTGCGTCGCTATCTTGGCCTGCAGATCTCTAGGGACAGAGCAGCACGCACCATCACTCTGACCCAGTCACACTTGGTGTGTCAGGTCCTTCAGAGGTTCGGTCTTCAGTTCTCCTCTGCACAGCCCACTCCTCTACCCGTAGACCATGGGCTCTCTGCTCCCGTTCCTGAGGAGCCAGTAGAGCCCAGTGCCCCCTACGCAGAGCTGGTGGGTTGCCTCATGTACCTGATGACTTGCACTCGCCCAGATCTCGCATACCCTCTCAGCATCCTGGCTCGCTTTGTGGCTACAGGTAGACACCGACCTCAGCACTGGTCTGCCGCTAAGAGGGTTTTGCGTTATCTTGCTAGTACATCGGGCATGGGGTTGGTGCTAGGAGGACGCAGGCGAGTGGTCCTTACTGGGCACACAGACGCTTCTTGGGCAGACGACGCTGAGACGCTCAGGTCGTCGCAGGGCTACTGTTTCAGCCTTGGTTCGGGTGCTATCTCTTGGAGATCCACCCGCTCGTCGTCTGTGGCTCAGTCTAGCTGTAAGGCTGAGATCTACGCTGGTGCCATGGCGGCACAGGAGCTCCGCTGGCTGACCTTCTTGCTCACAGACTTAGGTGAGCGGCCTAGCTCTGCCCCGGTCCTGTACGCTGACAACAGGGCCATGATACTCCTGTGTCAGGAGCCTCGGCTTGAGGGCAGAGCGAAGCATATCCAGCTGCGGTACTTCCTCCTGCGCGAGCTACAGCAGCGCCGCCAGGCCCGTGTAGTTCACTTGGCCTCAGGTGCCAACACAGCTGATATCTTTACTAAGGCGCTTGCGCGTAAAGATCATCAGCGGCACTGTGTACAGCTTGGTCTTGTTCCTGTAGCTGCTCCCCTGTTAGGATCCTGATTGTGTACTCTCTATTATATATGCTTGTCAGACTGGCCTTGTGGCCTTACCTCCAGTGGATGGACTAGTAGTGCCACCCTGGCTTGCTTCAGTTTTGGTTGTATTCTTGCTGACTGGTCTCCAGACCCCTGCCTTAGTGGTTGGACTAGTAGTGCCGCCCTGAGCTGTTTGCTTCTTGTTTAGTTTCACCCCTTGTCTAGCCTAGGGGGTGTGTCAACTTATACATATTATCTATGTAGAAGTTATAGGCTAGACTGAGGTATGCTTCTAGTGAGTACAACCAACTAGTATTTGTTCTAGGTTTCCACTTCTAGTGATCATTCGTTCTCACTTTGACATCGCCCTCCAGGCTCTGTGAGGGCGCTTATTGGCCCTTCACCAAATTCGTGGCTCGACGCGTGGGGGCAGTGTGAGGGAGGGCACTTGGTCCTTAGCCAAATTTTGGGCCCGATGTGTTCCTTAGAGCTTTGTATGGGCGAAATTTCCCTCAGCCCCTGCAATGTCGCCCACCTGACCCGATTCACCCTGCAAGCATAAATTCGATACTGAAGCATGCGCTAAGAACCTCTAAGAAATCAGGAAAAACTCCATAAGTAACTATGTCTGCTCAGGAAAAAAATATTTAGAAGTCCTGATTCACGAGGATTTTTTTTGGGACCAACCCTGAAAAATCAGAGAAAAACTCAGGGGGGATCCTGAGCGATCAGGGCTCCTAAAAACCAATCTAGGGGCCTGCCTCGGAGTATAGATTTTGCCCACTTTTCCGACAAATCATAAGGGCGTGTAACATTTTCTCGAACAGCTTCCAAACTGACCATTCACGGTACTGTACCACGTTTATCATATTCTTCATCGCATTTAATCTTACCATAACAACTTCAATCGTATTGAATGGTCGACCCTGAGGCGTGTTCGTGAGAAATATTACACGCCCTAAACGAAATGAATGTGCTTTCGTCCATGTAGTGCTTCAATTCCTGCTGGCCCTCGGGTTCCGCAGTGAAACATGCTGTATTCCTCATGCAACCGTTGCATTTCACGTCCCGGCAAATATTGTAGAACGCAACGCACAGAGCCAAGCTAGCAGATAGATATATCAAAGTTAACGAATGACTAGAACCATGGCATACAAGGGAATATAACCTAGTGGGCTGTACTCTATACGGCACAACCCTGTGTAGTCTATAACAACATACAAGGATATGTTTGACAAGCCCCCTAGACTGGATAGGGGCAGTGCCTGGTGAGAGACAAGCAGCTCAGAGTGGCACTATTAGTCCAGCCTTTGATGCAAGAGTCTAAAGAACAGTCAAACGAGTACAAACAAGGCAAGAGCAAGACCAGGGCGGCTGTCACAGGATCGAATGTGTCGAGGAAAGGTTTGCTCAATGTTGCACTATCAATCAGTACAAGGTGCTTTTATACTTCCAGAGTACATCATGTAACCAAGTTTATCTTATCCTAAAGGAATAGACCCTTCTAGAAATAGAATCACCCTGCGTATAGCCACGTGAGGCTATTGGCTTTAAGGGATTACGGCAGGATTACGCTAGATATAGCGCGCCAGTATATCCCGAGCCTGGTCGGTGATATAATTATAATAAGAGGATAAACCAAAGGATAAAGGAAAATGAGGAATAGGAAACCATATGAGATGAGATAAAGACCAAATGAATGAGGATAAAAAGAGGAATGAAATAGAGAGGAAATATGAAAAGGGGAAATTGGTGTAACGGTGTCGTAGTCTTACAGCGGCACTACTAGTCCATCCACTGGGAAGAGGCCTCAAGGCCAGTCAGGGTAATATATATAAATGTCTGTACACAATCAAGGTCCTAGCAAATGAGAGGCTACAGGAATGAGACCTAGCTGTACACAGTGCCGCTGATGATCTTTAGGCGCAAGCGCCTTCGTAAAGATATCAGCTGTGTCGGCTCCGGAGGCAAAGTGTACTATGCAGGCCTGGCGCAACTGCTGTAGCTCATGCAGGAAGAAGTACCGCAGGTGGATGTGCTTCGCTCTGCCCTCGAGTCTAGGCTCCTGACACTGGAGGATCATGGCCCTGTTGTTGGCGAACAGAACCGGGGCAGAGCTAGGCCGCTCACCTAAGTCGGTGAGCAAGAAGGTCAGCCAGCGGAGCTCCTGTGCCGCCATGGCACCGGCGTAGATCTCAGCCTCACAGCTAGACTGGGCAACAGACGAGGAGCGAGTGGACCTCCACGAGATGGCACCTGAACCAAGGCTAAAGCAGTAGCCCTGGGAGGACCTAAGAGTCTCGGCGTCGTCTGCCCAAGAAGCGTCTCTGTGCCCGGTAAGGACCACTGGTCAGCGTCCTCCCAGCACTAGCCCCATGCCTGATGTACTTGCTAGATAATGCAGAACCCTCTTAGCTGCCGACCAGTGCTGTGGTAGGTGTCTGCCGTTGGTCACACAGCGGGCGAGGATGCTAAAAGGGTATGCGAGATCTGGACGAGTGCAAGTCATCAGGTACATGAGGCAACCCACCAGCTCTGTGTAGGGACCACTAGGCTCTACAGCCTCCTCAGGGACTGGGGCAGAGAGTCTGTGATCTAATGACAGAGGTGTGGGCTGTGCGGAGAAGAACTGAAGGCCGAACCTCTGAAGGACGTGGCGCACCAAGTGTGACTGTGAGAGAGTGATGGTGCGCGCTGCTCTGTCCCTGGAGATCTGCAAGCCAAGGTAGCGACGCAGCTTCCCTAGGTCAGTGCAGGTGTGTCTCCTCAGCAGCTCGGCCTTCACGGCGGCCAGTGCGTCTGTGTCTGCAGTAGCGAAGACCACATCGTCTACGTAAACAAGGATGTAGAACGGAGTCTTGCCAGAATGGATAAAGAGCGAGGGGTCCGCAGACGAAGGGAAGAACTGCAAGTCAGCAAGTGCAGAACGCAGTATATCGTGCCACTCACGGGGCGCCGGTCGCAAGCCGTAGACGGGGCGGCGGAGGAGCCACTCGGTGCCAGGGGGGAAGGTACCGGAGAAGCCCTGGGGGTGGTGCAGGTAGACCTGCTCGTGTAGACTGCCCTGGAGGAAAGCTGTGGAGAAGTCGAGGGAGTGCAGCTCGTAGTCAAGCTGTGCTGCTACGTACAGCGACGGAAAGTATTGCCCGGATAATTGCCTTAAAACATTTCTCGTACTGGTTTGGTGCCTTCTTTGTTTAGTTACGAACCAAATTTCGGGGTTGGATGTAAAGTAGTACTGTACTGTGTGTGACGGATGCTGGTTTCAGTTTTATAGGGGTCGATTTTTTACCGAGGACGAGATTTCGTCCGCGTGGGTGCATCCGGACAGTTTAGGCCAAGCAGCGTAGTAGATCTATTTCCTAACCTCGCTATTTCTTCTTACTTGCCCTCGCGACTATCGAGTAGTTAGGAGATAGGCTAGGACTGCTGCGATGATTAGGCCGTCATGAAACCGTTAGATGAGGCGCTCTACGCATAGATCATTCCCTTGTTGCGGAGGGGGTAGAGCAATCGTTGAATCGCTAAACAGCTAGCCATAGGGAAGAGTTCGGCCCATCAAGGCGATTGTAGAGTCTAGCCGCGATGACGTGCGTCCTACGATGCCCTCAGCCGGTCGCCCTCGCTTAGTGACAGAGAGAGTTCGCCGCGGCATAGTTCGGTCGATTACCCTCGAGGAGGCAGAAATCTCCGCTCACGTGGCGAAAATCGTTGAGAAGCAGCACGGCATCACGTTGCATCCTAAGACATTGCGTAACGCTTTGAATGGGAGCCGACTTGTCGCAATCAAGCATCCCAAGAAGCCGCGACACTCTCGGAAAAACATACGCGATAGGCTGGAATTGGCGCGTGCCCACGCGGACTGGACGGTTGACGACTAGAAGCGAGTTATCTGTGCGGATGAGACCAAGATCGGTCATCTTGCATTCGACGGACTCTCATACGCCTGCGTTCACGAAGGGACTGCCCTCCAAAGACACCAAATCAAGCAGACCGTCAAACACGGGGGCGGTTGCTTGATAATTTACGACTGCATGTCGTAAAAGGGAGCGGGTTTCATGAGCAAAACATATGGTAGGGTGGACGGACTGCTCTCGCTGAGTATAATGCAGGACGATCTCAACAGTACGATTGAGCTTTACGAGCTTACACCCTCAAAAACTATCTTCCAGCACGACAACGACCCGAAGCACAAGTCGCGTATCGTACAGGAGTGGCTTTGAGAGTAAGATTCAGGGGTGCTAGAGTGGCCGTCTTCCTCACCCGACCTCAACCCTATGGAGCATTTATGGGCTCATCTCAAGAGGCAGCTGGCCAAGCCTTATAAGCCTCCCACTGGTATGCTGGACCTTTGGGAGCGGGTGCAGGAGAAATGGGAGAAGATCCCGGCAGATGTGTGCACCCACCTGGTGGAAAGCATGCCCAGGAGGGTGAGGGCAGTGTCTAAGGCGAAAGGGCGGTGGATTAGGTACTAGTTTGGGGTTGATGTAACTTGCTGCTTGCGCCTGGCAATAATTGTCCACATGTACCAAGATTGTTATTTTCTAGTATTTGTTGTAAACATCATTATACTTGTGTGATGTAAGGCATGGGCATGGAGCCTTACCCCAACCTACATACACTAGGCACACCAGAAGATTAAGTCTTAATGTCCATGACCCCCTAAAATGGCAAAATTCCTCTAAGTCACAAACATGTGGACAATACTTTCCGTCGCTGTATAGCAGTGCCCTGGAGAATAGTCATCTTCGGGGTCGGGGCCCATGTCTGAACGAATTCCACCCCCTCGCACTGACTGAAGCCTCGAGCAACGTAACACGCCTTGAAGACAAGCAGCTCTCCAGGAGGGCGCTTCACCTTGAAGAGCCATCGGCCATCAACTACGTTCACCCCAGGTGGGGGAACTGCGTCAAAGAAGGTACCGGTGGATCTCCAAGATGCCATCTCCTGCTCCATGGCAGCTATCCACTGAGAGGCCCAAGGTCCCGAGGTGGCCTCAGCGTAGATGCGAAGGGTCGGGATGTCAAGGGCGTCTGGGTCACCCTCAGGGACTAGCAGCATGGAACAGAGATGGGGAGCGGCCTCAGACAGGAAAGCGAGCTTGTACTGCTTGTCCTCTAGGACGTCACTACCAAGGGCAGCCACACCGCCGACGGACGGAGGGCAGGCGGGGTCAGAGACCAGAGCGGTGGCGTAGTCAAGGCGACGGGTAGCGGCGAAGTCAGTGACAGCAGCGACAAGAGCCAATACACTCGAGACAGGAACAGACGGGTCGGTAACAAGAGAGGCAAGGACACGAGGAACAAGGGAACGTGCAGCACGGAGGAAGTCAGAGAACGGGGGTGGGGCCATAGCAAGCGACGACGGAGGAGGAGACGGGAGGAGCAGAGGAGCACGAGACGCGTGGGAGCAAAGCAACATAGGGAAAGACCGCTGAACAAGGGAGGTCGGACGAGCACGAGAGACCGGACGTGAGACGAAGGAGTCGAGTCAAGAGAGAGGGGAGACACATCAGGAGAACGAGGAGGGAAACGAGCTGGAGAAGAGTCCGGGGGAGGAAACACTAGGCCGTAGACCGACGGAGGAGGAGGTGGCGGCGACGGAGGAGGCACCGGCTCGCGGTCAGGGGAAGGAGGACCAAGGAGGCGAAGAGCGGACACTGGCGGCGACTGCTGCGACTGTTGCCCGACTCCAACACCAGAACCTCCAGCGATAGCACAGCTCCCTCGGAGAAGCTCAACGCCAGCACCCCCAAAACGGGAACCCGCTCCAGTACCCGCTCCAGCACGCTCCCCAGCACCCCCAAAACGCACAAACCCCAGCGGCGGTGACGACGGCGGCTGGGGCCGCGGCGGCGATGGCAGCGGCGGAGGCGGCTGCGGCGGTGACAGCAATGGCGGCGACGGGGGAGAAGAGACCGGGGCGGGGAGGGGCGGGGGGAGGGACTCCGTAGAGCCGCGAGAGTCACCAAACTCCTCGGCAGGGACACCCGACGGGAGAGGGGTGACGTGAGACACACAAGACGGGGCAGGGAGGGGAAGGGGTGGAGCTGGGGCAACCGGGGGAGGGGGAACCAGGAACAGGGGGGGGGGTAACCGGGGGACCACGCTGGGGAAAGCGGTGGTAAAAGCAGACGGACTCGTCAAAGGTGACGTCGCGGTAGTGAAAGAAGCAGTGAGACGGAGGGTGGTAAAAGTGCCAGTCAGACGCGTCAAGGGGGAAACCTACGAAGATACAGGGGACGGTGCGGGCAATGAGCTTATCAGTGCCGGAGGCAGAAACGTGAGCAAGGCAGCCCTAGACGTGGAACGCAAGTGCGTTACCAGGGCCCAGGTCCAGAGGAGGGTTGGCGAAACATGCGGCCGCTGAGAGTGGGGACACAGGTTAAGCTAGTGAGCGGCGTAGCGAACAGCGAACGGCCATAGAAAATGGGGTGAACCGGCATGGATCATGGAGGTACGAGCTGCCTCCATGACCAAACCGATGCGTCGCTCAGCGACCCCATTCTGCTGCGGGGAGTCCGTCAAGGTGAACGTCTGGGTGATGCTCTCCGCAAGACAGAAGCGACCAAGGCAGTCAGAGGCGAACTCGCCACTACTCTCGGAGTGAAGATGCAACACAGAGAGACCTCGGTAAACACGCGCAGAGACAAGCCACAGGATAAGAACGTTAGGCACGCCGGCCTTCCACTCCTGGGGAAACACTGTGTTGTAGCGAGTGTAGTCGTCGACAAGCACTAAGAAGTAGTGCTCTCGACGTGGCCCATGGACGGGGGCGGGGCCCCAGACGTCCATGTGCAGTGTCTGCAGAGGTGCGGCGGTTGGGGGGGATGACGAGGAGTGAGGGGCAGGGCAGAGCCGGCCCTTGACGCAGGGCATGCACGGCGGCGCTGGTGAGGAGGATAGCATGGGGAACGACTCAGGGAGACCTAAGACAAGACTGTGCTGAGACGTGATGAAGACCCGTAAGGGCAGGGTGACCTAGACGGTGGTGCCACAGAAACGTCGGGTGAGTAAGCGACTGACACGAGCAAGCTGCAACAATTTGAGTTGACGCAGACAGCTGGGGAGACGTCCCAACCGGGGGGGCATGGTGTTCAGCGTGAACAAGCCAGACACCGGGTCCCGGGGGAACGTGGTGAGGGGAACACCAGTGGCGGCCTCGGTACAGACAGTGTACCGCTCATGACCAGGGAACGTAGTGGTGACGCCAAGGTACTGGAGGCAGCCGACACCAACTACGTTCCTAGAGAACAAGGGGGTGTGCAGGTCTGTAAGGGAGCCCGAAGGAACCGCCGGACAGGGGAGGGTGGTGGAGCTACAGGCGACTACAGGACCTGAGGAAGGGTCTGCAAGGGCAACTGCGGCGGGAGCGGTAAGCGGCGTAAGCGTAGTGGAGTCCTGAAAGAAACACCGGGAAGCGCCGGAGTCCAGGGTGAAGGAGAGCGCGGCAGTGGTGGCAGGGGTCGGAGGAGCGAAGGTGGAGCCAAGGCTAAACAAAGCAAGGGATCCTACACCTAACGCAGCAGGGGAGCCTGAACTAGGCACACCTACACTACGCAATAAGGGGAAATAGGAACTAGTCACACTAGAGTCATCGACATACAACATATACAAAGCAGAGCTAATCTCGTCCATGTTGATATCAAAGATATCTTGTCCTTTAGAGCTACGGGCGACTAACACCACGGCAGAGCAGACTGTGCCAGTCGGGGATGTCTGGTGCCGGGCCGAAGCGGAGACGAAACAGGTCGTCTAGGCGACTGAAACAACGAGTGGGGGTGTGGCCGATCTTACCCCACACGAGGGCGTGGCCAGAACCAGTCTGGAGCTGGTTTAGGCAGCGCCCGTCACTCAGACCACCACCCAACGTCACGCTGCATGCACGACCACTGCGACCACCTCCACCACCGGCGCCAGGCCACCCGGGCGGGAGACGGCCGACCCGCCGCTGCTACTGCTGCGGCTGCTGTTGCTGCTGCTGCTGTGGCTGCTGCTGCTGCTGCTGATCCTACTGCGGCACCTGCTGCTGCTGCTGCTGCTGCTGCTCCTAGGGCTGCTGCTCCGAATCACCAGCCCCAGCCCCCTCGTTTGTACTACCTGTGGGTGAACCACCTCCACCACCGCCTCCACCCCCTCCTCCGCTACCTCTGCCGCGCCCAGTCTTGGGGCGGCGACCCTTACCCGGACGAAACTGCGCTGCAGCAACCGCGGCGACTGTCTCCGCAGCAGGGGCTGTCTTAGTGACAGCAGCAGAACCGTCAGAGTAAGTGCACCGAGCGGTGGCGCATCTCTGAAAGATAGTGACCGGCACAGTACCGCTAGACTGGGTCATAGAGCGCTGGCGAGTCTCTATGGCAAACAGGGTGTCGACAAAGTCAGTGATGGTGAGGTCAGCCGGGTGGAGACTAAGAAAGTGATCGCGGGCGGTAGCAAGGCGGTCAGGGAGGCGGGTGGCAAGCAGGTAGAGGGTAGAGCAGATGGGGGACTGAAACATACCTTCCTCGCTTGTTGAAATCGCTGCCGCATACCAACCTTCTTACAATCCCTGTCTCTTACTGCCTTAGCAGCGAGAAACAGAAGGCCTGTTTGTAGGTCTCGCACCTTCTTTTTTCATTCCGAGAAGCACCACCTCCCTGGGCCCACTCCTTGTCCCTCGTCTTTCCCCTCCCCGCCCTCCCAACCCATCCCTCTTTGTCAGCATGATCTGCGCAGAGCCAAAGTTTTTTTCGTGCAAGCTAGCCTTGCGTCGGTTTTCATATCCATATCGTGGCATGCTGGGCATTGCTTTTCTTCATCCCTTTCGAATTCCCCCTTCCTTTTCCTGCTTCCTTGCACTAGTGCCCATCCTTTGCCCCTGCCTCTTGTTTTCGCCCTTCCCCTTGTTTTGCCCTTTCCCTTTTCAATCCCTCTCCCAGATTCTGCACACACCCAGCCTTCCTCTAGTGGTGCTCCCCTGCGGCGGTTCTCGTACCGCGAGGTGCAGCATGCCACGGGGAACTTCAACACCGCCCTGCAGCTGGGCAAGGGCAGCTTTGGGACGGTGTTTCGCAGGCAGGTGGACGAGTGGCTGGGAGAGCTGCCACGTGGCAGCAGGAGAGAGGTGGACGTGAAGGTGCTGCACATTGACAGCGTTAAAGCCTTCGATGACTGACTGGTGAGGGCATAGAGGGGTAGGAGGTAAGATTTGAGGTGAGGCGGAGAGGGGGAGGGGGAAGGAGAGAGGGGAGGGTAGGGTAGGGAGGGAGGCACGTGCATGGTGAGTGGCATTGATTACCATGTATGGCTATTGTGAAGCATATGGATATTCTCCTCTCCCTCATACCATACTCCCCCAGTAGGCATCCCCTGTCGCCCACCTTCGTTCCGAATTACCCCGGCCTAGTGTGGCTGCTGGCAAACGGCATGGGGGACAGAACTCTCGCCCCTTCCCCCAGTCTTTCTCTCATCCCGAATCTTTCATCTCGCAGGCGGAGACTCTAGTCCTGGGCGATTTGAACCACTTTCACCTGGTGCGGCTGCTGGGGTACTGCATGGAGGATGACTGTTCTCCCCTTCCCCCGCCATCCCCACCCTCTTCACCTCTCCTCTCGTGCAGGCCGAGGTCCTGGTCCTGGACGATCTGAGTCACCCCAACCTGGTGCGGCTGATGGGGTACTGCATGAAAGACGGCAGAGCCATCTTGGTGAGTGGGGACCCGCACCACTGGCTGCACCCTGATGGTGACTCTCCATTGTTGTGAGGTATAAGGTGTGAGGGAAGAGGAAGGGGTATGAGAAGCACCATTATTTCTGTTTATATATATATATATCATCTGAGAGAGGCAGGCCGCAGTATGAGGCCAGAGATATACTTCCCCCCCCCCCCCCCCCCTTTTTCGTCAAGATCAACAAAAACAAAACACCTTGTGCCAGCAGGGAATCGTACAAGGGTCTTCACCGGTCACCTGACAAGGTGCTAATCTACCATTAGACCACTGGCACGCATTATGTTGCAAGCCGCCTCTATCTAAGATCATCTGAAGCATTCTTGTACAACCATTTGCTCACCCTATGTTTGCCGCTGATCACTTTGTCTATGAGGCGCGCCAAACACCCATGACGCACCACCTTTCCTCCCCAACTCCCCATCAAGGGCATCCTTACTCGAAGCCTCACCTCGACACTCCATGTGTATTGTGGGAGCAGCAGTTGCTAGTGGCTGTGGGGCATGAGTGAAAGCCTGTCATGTCGTTTCCCACCGATTCCTACTTTCCACCTTCCCCATCCGCATCCTCCCCATTGAGCCTCTCCACTCCAGCCCTTACCCCACCTCTCCCCCTCAGGAATAGCCGTGGCTTGTCGTGGGAGTAGCGTGTGCTTGTTGCTGAGGGTATGCGTGAAGACCCTCTTCTCTCTTTCCCTTCTTGATCCCTCCCCCTCCTCCCCCCCAGCTCCCCCCCCCCCCTGGCCTTCTCGCTTCCCCTCTCTCCCCAAACCCCAGACCTCTCCCCCACCAGCCCATGCCTATCATGGGAGCAGTGAGGGTGTGGCGTATCTGCACGGGCACAATATCATTCATGGCGACTTTAAGTAGCACGATGTCATGCTGAAATCGGTGCGTGGGATGGGGTTCTGGGAGTCTGGGGGGCGTGGGGGTGGGGGGGTTTGGTGCACGTGGGCATGATGGTGGGCCTGGCGTTATTGCATTGAGGTGCCATGTTTTTGCCAGGGATTTCAAGTGGCACACTGTCATGCTGGACTCGGAACATGGGAGAGTTGTTGGGGAAGGAGGGATGGTGTGGGAATGGATGAGGGCGCAGCATATCTGCACACTGCAAACTTGATTCGCAGAGACTTAGAAGGCACCAAATGCTAGGGTAGCCCTTTCCCTTCACCCCACCTCTCTTCTCATCCCTGGTCCCCAATCACTCTCCCCACCCCGTGCTACCAGGCGTCACGGGCCAAGGTGAGGGGCTCTGGTCTTGCAACACTAGTTCTATTTTGAGTCGACTCAAAATACGTCGCGGGCCAAGGTGAGGGGCTCTAGTTTTGCAACACTAGTTGTATTTTGAGTCAACTCAAAATACGTCGCGGGCCAAGGTGAGGGGCTCTGGTCTTGCAACACGGGGACCATTCGAGAAGGGGAGCAGCCAGCCCAATCTCAACCCTGCGTTTTCACTCACCCCCATCTCTTCCCACTAGTCCTCCCTACCTTCCCACCCCTCCCTCTAAATCTCTCCCCACGCCTCACTATCCCCACACCATGCCCCCAGGCATTGAGAGCCAAGGTGACGGACTAAAGCATGGCAACACGGGGCCTGGAGGAGGGGAAGAGCAACGTGTCAACAAGCATCACGGGCACCATGGGGTACCTCGACCCTGAATAGTCCGTACCTTGAATCTCAGCTAATCCTACTACAGTATTCCCCCGGATAAAACACCCTAGGGTGTTGGTAAAAACTCTTGTGAAATTTGGAGGGGGTATAATTTAAGGCAAATTTTGTGTAAGACCCAAGGGCTACGAAATGACACTTTTATGTTTATGAACTAGGATTGAACTGTGTTGTACACAGAGTTGTTTTGGGTTTTTTCTGATGACTCTCCCACGTGATCGCGCATATGGGGAGGAGGACGATCCCCATGCCACATTGCAGCCAAACTGTCACATTGAAGGGGCATTCTGTCACCTGGTGGTGGCAAGGGGCAACCTCCACGACCCAACTAGGCCCGACCTGCGCATGGATTCTCCTGTGCTGTAGTGTTGACTGCTAAAACTGTGATGTTAGAGCATGTTGTTGGAGACCTGCTGGGGTTGCCCTTGCGATCCTCGGGGAAGGGCCACAGGTGTAGAGCCTAGAGGGTTATGGGCTCACTTACCCGCTACTTACTGTAACAAGCCCTTTTAACTCAGTGGTTAGTGACTGAGTTTATAACATGTTGTCAGAGCCAAAGGTCCTGGATTCGATTCCCAGTGTATACACTGATAGAGGTGATAGTGCACTGGCAGAGGTGCAAGGTCTTCCGCCTATCCCAACGAGGGGGGGTGTCGGAGACCCGCTGGGGTTGCCTTTGAGATCCTCAAGGGAGGGCCATAGGTGCAGAGCTTGGGGGGTTTTGGGCGCACTTACCCGCTATTTAACAAGCCCCTTTAACTTGGTTTTTAGTGACAACGTTTCTAACACGTGTTCCTATGAGCCTCGTATCGGGCTCGCCCAGATCAGACTCGCAACATTCGCCTGAGTGATGAGAATTCCAAACGTGGCTACAGCTATACACCACATAGAACCACTTCGCGTCAAGCCCGCACAGCTCAGTGACGCACGAGTCTCAGAAGGGGTACTAATATACTAGGCAAAATCTAAAGAAATCCAGTGCAAATGAGCCAGGGGGGTGATGTATTGGTTTCATGCCAAAAACCAGGGTGGTATGAATATCCAGTTTAATAAAGCACCTGGGTCTGCCCAAACCACCCATGGGTGGTTAATTCCGGCGGGTGTTTTATCCGGGGGAATACGGTATGTGCAATTTATTCTGAAGAGCATGATGAAGTGTACATTAGGACGTGGTATACTAGAGAAACATTTGTAACATGAAAGAGAGAGGGAGAGAGAGAGAGAGAGAGAGAGAGAGAGAGAGAGAGAGAGAGAGAGAGAGAGAGAGAGAGAGAGAGAGAGAGAGAGCATGCTGCTCTAACAAGGAAGTCGAGGGAGGATGCAAATGAATGACAGCAAGCAAAAGGAAATACCGATGGATACCGTAATCCACCATATATATGCTCATCCCTTTATTTGGCCCACTGGGCTTATGGAGTGCAAGTGCGCTTATATCCGTTAATTTGATTATAAGCGCACCCATGTTTTGTTAGATGTATTTCCTATAGGCGCATCGAAATTTTGTTAAAAACATGTGAAACACGGATGTCTCATATCGAAGTCTAAGCTGTACCCTCCCGAGCGCCTCCTGAACCAGAATTTCTATTTTTGCTCCCTGCCTTGGCTCTGGCCCGGTTCTATAGGCATCTGTTTGATACTATATCTGATCAAAATAGAAGATGCCCCAGCAGTTTCTGAGGTTGCCGAGCTTTTAAAGTTGCAGATTTCAATCACGAAATGGCTAGGGTTCTGATTGTGGGGTTTCGCCTAGGGCATGGTAAACATTTCAACATGTCCAAGCGTGCCAGAGTTTACCTCGAAAAGAACAATTTCATTATTCGCAACCAACCACAGCCGTCTATGTAAACTGCTTTTCGCTTATTGCGTCAACGTGGGTATTTTTATCCAAGTAATATCCTTTTCTTAGGGTGTCTATGGTCTGCCCGAAACAAGCTGTTCAAAGCTCGTCCAACCTTCAGAGGTCGATTAGACGAGTTGTTCAGCCGATTTGCCCGTGAAGGCTGTTTACTTGAAATTTCCTATGTGACAACTTGTTCGAATTTAGGTGGCAAGCAATTGTCGAACAAGATATCAAATTTGGTTCGGTCTTCTCTAAGTCGTGGGTGCTTATTACCGAGCCTCGATAAGTACTCAACCACTTATCTACGAAGCTTCTTATCTATGAATAACTTGACCCACGGGTGGCTGCAGAACAGGGCCTCTGATTGGTTGGCAATTTCATCCATCGCAGGGTGGATTTGCTGGCAGAACCTTCGTCAGCCGTTTCTTTGCGTTTTGTCAATATGATGTCCAACAGAAGCAGGCGCGCTAGAACACAAATGTAAAGAGCTACATTTTTGCTTGCTCAAAATTGTTTTCCATAATGTTGTTAGGTTATCGAGAGAATCAATGACTAAGGGAAAGTGTCGAGAGGTACAAAACTAGGGCTGTACTCGCTAAGAACTAAACTAGCTAGGCTATGAACAAGTATGACCTAGCTAATCTATATAGATATATTTGTTGACACACCCCCTAGCCTAGATAGTGGCAGTTCATAATAAGGCAGAGTCCACCAGGGCAGTACTACTCGTCTGACCTTAGGTGAGAGCAACAAGGCAACTCAGGGCAGCACTACTAGTCTGACCATTGCGACAAGAGGCCACAAGGCTAGTCAGCAAGTGTAGCAAGGCAAGCAGGTATAGAACAACAAGTACAAGCAGGTATAGTATGACTCAGGATACAAGGAGCGGTGCTCCTACACAGACTAGGCCAAGCTGAGTACAGAACCGCTAATAATCACGAGGTGCAAGTGCCTTGGTGAAGAATCAGTGGTGTTGGCCACTCAAGCCAACATTACCACACGAGCCTGACCGCACTGATGCAACTCACACAGCAGGAAGTACCACAGGTGGATGTGCTTCGCCCTGCCCTCAAGTCGAGCCTCCTGACACTGAAGGATCATGGCCCTGTTGTCAGCAAACAGGACCAGAGCAGACCTAGGCTATTCACCTAAGTCTGTGAGCAAGAACGTCAGCCAGCGGAGCTCCTGAGTGGCCATGGCCCTAGCATAGATCTCAGCCTCACAACTGGACTGATCTATAGATGACGACCTTGTGGACCTCCACGAGACTGCACCAGTACCAAGACTAAAACAATAGCCCTGAGACGACCTGAGCGTCTCCAATTCGTCAGCCCACGATGTGTCTGTGTGTCCAATGAGCACCACAGGTTGCCGTCCTCCTAGCACAAGCCCCAGTCCTGATGTACTCGCCAGATACCGCAGTACCCTCTGGGCAGCCGACCAGGTGGGAAGGACCCAGAGAAGCCTAGAGGGCGCCAGAGGAAGATTTTCTCGTGCAAACTACCGTGCAGGAACGCTGTAGAGAAGTTGAGTGAGTGAAGCTCGTAGTCTCGCTGCGCGGCTATGCGGAGAAGGACCAGAAGAGTAGTCATTGTCGGGGTTGGGGAGAAGGTCTGGAAGAAGTCCACACCCTCACGCTGACTGAAGCCTCTAGCCACATAACGCCCCTTGAACTTCGGTGGCTCTCCAGGTGCACACTTCACCCTGTGGATCCACATGCCATCGACTACGTTCGCCCCGGGGGGGGGAACCACGTCAACGTAAGTGCCTGTGGACTTGTATGATGCCATCTCAGCCTCCATGGCTTGTATCCACTGGGCTGCCCATGGCCCCGACACCGCCTCAGCGTAAGAGCATGGAACAGGGATGTCAAGAGCGTCTGGGTTGCCCTCTGGGCATACAAGCATGGAACAGAAATGGGGTACAGTGGCAGCAAGGTAGGCCAACTCGTACTGCCTATCCACTAGCACGTCACTGCCAAGGGCAGGTGCACCCCGAACGGACGGAAGACGGGCAGTACCAGAGACCAGAGCGGCAGCGTAGTTAAGGCGGTGGCTAGTAGCAAAGTCAGTGACAGCTAAACGAGTAGTGCGAGCAGCGTTGGAGCGAGGAGGGGGGGACGACGGGAGTGACAATGTGGGAGGCAACAGGAGGACTGTAATTGGAGGAGCTCGTGAACGAAGAACCATAGGGTGGATACTAGGATGGGGAGAGACAGCAGGAGCACAAGAGGGAGGACGGACGACGAAGTGGGGAATGGGGACGAAGGGGAACGGGAGACAAGTCCAGGGACAGAGGAGAGCGCAGGGGAAAACGAGCGGGAGACGAGTCCGGGGGAGGGAACAGCGAGCTGTAAACAGGGTAACGCACCGGAGGAGGGACGGTCAGTTGGTCAGGGGAACTGGGTGCAAGCCCAAGGAGGCGAAGAGCAGACTATGGCTGCTCCTGCTGCTGCTGCTGCTAGTGCTGGTCCCTATCCTCTCCAGAACCTCCAGCTGCACCTTGTCTACCACTGGCACTTCCCCAAACAACACCCCCAGGACTAGCACCCTTGGACGTACCACCCACAGAACCAGTGCCCCCAGAGTAAGCACCCCTAGAACGTGCACCCACAGAACCAGCACTCCCAACACCAACCCCACCAACACTAGTACCCCCAACACCAACACCGCCAACACCAGCACCCCAGAACCAGCATCCCTAGAGCCCACTGCTCCCTGCTCCTGCTACTGCGGCCGCTGAGTTTGCTGCGGGGACGGCTGCAGCTGCTGAGGCAAAGGAGGAGGCGGCTGAGGTGCCTGGAGTACCAAGGCTGGGGGAGGCACCTTAGGGACAGCAGGCGCCCCCCCAGAGTCAGCCGACTCTCCCACGGGCCCAACCGAGGGGAACTGAGTGGCGTGGGAGACACCAGATTGGGCCAGGCAGGGTGGGAGGGGTGCGGTAGGTGGGGCAGGGACAAGGAAGAGAGGAGGAGGAGGCACTGGAAGCATTGCGGTGTGGAAAGCGCCAGTAGTAAGGAGAGCGTCTCGTCAAACGTAACGTCATGAGAGCGGTAGAAGCGATGGTTTGTCCGGTGGTAGAACAGCCAGTCAGGGGTGTCAAGCGGAAACCCCAGGAAGACACAAGGAAGGGTGCGAGCTGAGAGCTTATTCACGCCAGTGTCGCGAACATGAGCAAGGCTGTTTAAGACGTGGAACACAGACGCGTCACCAGGAGACCCGGTCCAGAGAAGGGTCCACGAAACCAGTGGCCGCTGGGAGCGCCCACAGGTTAAGCTGGTGAGCTGTGTAGTGCACGACGAATGACCACCAAAAATGGGGTCACCGGCGTGCACCATAGAGGTGCGGGCTATCTCCATGACCAGGCCGATGCGTTGCTCAGAAACCCCATTTTGCTGTGGGGAGTCCGGTATTGTGTACGTCTGGCGGATGCCCTTCGCACGACAGAACTAACCTAGAGTGCCAAAGGCGAACTCGCCACCACGGTGAGAATATAAGCGACCTACTGGCAGGCGGTGATGGGTGCAAACAGCAAGAAGCCACGGGAGGAGAATGGTAGGCAGTCGGCCTTCCGCTCCAACAGGAACACTGTGGTGAACCGCAAGAAGTCGTCAATGACGACTAGGAAGTAGCGCTCCTGACTAAGACCATGGCCTGGGACAGGGGCTCAAACGTCCATGTGCAGTGTCTGTAGCGGCCCTGTGGTAGGAGGAAACAAGAAGGAGTGAGTAGCGATGCGCTACCGGCCCTCGACGTAGGAAGTGCATAGTGGCGCTACAGGCGGAGGCAGGGCGGGGAGTGACGCAGGGAGACCTGTGACTAGACCGTGCTGGGACATGTGCCTAAGACGTGGGAGGGCAGGGTGACCTAAGGGGTGGTGCCACAGAAGGGTTGGTTGGGCTAGTGAGCGACAGGATCAGGACACGACGACCTCGGCAGACGCAGCAGCCGGCGGGGACTCAGTGTGCAGTGTCAAAAGACCTGATCCTGGGTCATGCTCAAAAGTGGCTAAGTGTTGACCAGTGGCTGTGTCTGTGCAATCAGCGTGTCTCTTGCGGCTTGGGAACGTAGTGGTGACCCCTCGGCCCTGGAGGTGACCGACACCCACTAGGTTCCTAGCAAACAAGGGGATTTGCAGACCGGTGAGGGAGCCGGAGGGGACAGTTGGACAGGGGAGTGTGGTGATGCTACGTGCGACAGCTGTGGCAGAGGAGTCTGCTAGTGCAACGCGGACAGGCGCAGGAAGCAGGGTGAGAGCAGTATTGTATCGAAAAATCCAAAGAGACGCGCCAGAGTCTAGGACAAATGAGAGGACCGACATGGCGGGGCCAAGTGAAGAATCTCTAACAGGTCTTGCGCCTGATGCAGCAGAGGATTCTACGCTTGACGCAACATGGGATCTTAGACTACACAGAGCAGTAGCTCCTAGGCTACACATAGTAGGACAATAAGAACCAACAACACTAGAAGCATCAGAGTACAGATAATACAAGGCATGATTGATCTGAATCATATCCATATCAAAGATAGGAACCCCACGACGAAGCAAGATAGGCCAGAGGGGTTCCTACACCAGCGAGCCGAACTGAAGACGGTAAAGGTCGTCCAGGCGGCGGAAGCAGCGAGCGGCGGCGTGCCATGCAAGCCCGCACACCTAGCCTGCCTGCGGGCCAGTCATCAGCTGGTACGTGCAGGTCACCGCGCCACCAGAACCACGTGCACCCTGACTCATAGAAGAGCCATGCGACCCCCAGGGCACCAACTGCCCTGGGTCCCGACTCCAACGGCCTCCACCACGACCACTACCCCCTGAGCCCGTCGCCCTCCACAGCAGCTACGGCTGCTGCTGCTGCTGCGCAGTCCCTGACTTCGATTGACCACCCTCTCCGTCCGCACCCGCACCCCCTCCACCCACTACTGCCAACCCCTCATGACCTTTGCCCCCCTTGCCCTTGCCCTTGCCGCCAGAGGAGCGGCCGGGGGCAGAGGTAGCCGCTGCAGTCTCGGCTACAGATGTGGAATCAGGGACTGTCACTGCGGAGGGAGCACTGCCCTGAAAGATAGGGACTGCCGACGCGCCAATGGAACCAGCGATGGCACGGAGCGGTCCGGTATTTCAATCAGGGAGGTAGAGAAGAGATCAAGGGTGAGCTCAGAGGGCTGACGAGCGAGGAGCACGTCGCGGGCAGGGGCAAGGCGGTCACGGAGGCGGGTGACAAGGATGTGGATAGTGGCAAAAAGGGGGGGGGTGGGGCAAGCGCTAGCCGGGCCTCAGTGCAGGCTGCACGCCAGCGGGCCTCGAGGGAGCACAGGTGCTCGACTAAGTCTGCTACAAAGGTGAATGTCGTTAGGTCGGGTTGGAAGAAAGGGAGTAGGAGACGACCAAGAGTGGCAGACGACGTGGTGCAGTACCTATCGAAGATAGCCAGCCAAAGGGCGCGGGCTGACGCAGCACCCACAAAGTGGGAGTGCGTGTCAACCGGCAGGCACATGAGGATGGCAACACGAGCAGTGGCATCACGGGATGCTCAGACAGAGTAGGCGGAACGAGCAGCAGCGTGCACAGCCTTCTGCACAGATGTTGCGTCAGCAGGAAGAGCGCTCGGGCGGGGGACAAGTCGGAGCTCACCAGTGTCGTGAACGTCCAGAGAATCGTCGTCGATGCGCTGATTCGTGAGCACCTCCGTCAGGGCCTTTTGGCTCGCTAACTTGGCACTATGATGAGAAAGGTATGCCATTTTCCCTGGAGGTGTTCGAGGTGTTCTGTTATAATCACAATAGGCTCAGATGTGCCTAAAATGAGAGATAGAGTGCACTGTCGGATTTCCGTCAGATGGCTTCAAATATTGATACCGATCTGATGTATGCCTCAAATGGTAATAAGAAAATTGGATCTAGAGCGCGTTTTTTTGCCTATTAACAGCAAGTTGAATCATGAAATTCCATGAAGATTTGGTGACGCTATGGCGGTTCGACTGGCAGGAGGTATAGCAGCCACTATAGTCTTAGAAGTACAACCTTAGCAAGGAGAATCGAGATTGAGATGGTTCTCAGCCTCTACAAGCCCCAAGAGCCGAGGTCCAGATTGGTGGTTCACTACCACAGAGTCCCCAACCACAAAGGGACTCGAAACAAACTCAACAAGGGGCTGGACCAAGTGAAATGTAACACTACATGAAGTAGTATTACAATTTTTACTATTTCAATATTTATCCACTTCCCTTGGGCTTGAAATCTTGAGCTCTTCATCTTGATTCTGCAAGATAAATTCTTCTTGAAGTGACGAGGGCTTGCTGCACACACCTGCGACGCGATGGACACTTCACACTCGACAAAATAGAAAAACACATGCGACACACAAACGACGACTTGACATGCAAGTTGTGAAAACTCGCTAATGTCTTGACCGACACAAACCACATTGCGATACACCATTCAAACACACACACAAGTACTCGATAGCAATGACATAGACTCACAAGTCATTTTATGCCATGCATGCACACACACAAACAAGGACGACAAGCCGAGTGCAAGCCATACGGTTGCACCAACAAACTCCCTCTCGGATTGTTGGCCTTAGAATCTGCTCCCCTTAGTTCAGAGCCATCCCAGCAAGCTTGCAACACTTCTAGTGCTGCTCCTCAACCAGCCTCTTGGCCATCATGTCAGCTGGCTGCGCCGTCGTCTTTACGTAGTGCAACTCCACTTCACTCGAAGTTACCATGCTCCTCACCCAATGCCACTTCACCTTCATGTGCTTGGTAAGGCCATGAAGTACGGGGTTCTTAGCCAATACAATAGCACCCTGGCTATCACAATAGAGTGGGGTAGGTCCTTGCTGCTCCTCCCCCAATTCAGCTTGCAAACGCCGCTGCCACACAACCTCTCTTATGGCACGGAAGAGTGCCATGTACTCGGACTCCACCAAGCTCAATGCTTGGTCCACTTGTTTCTTGCTCTGCCAACACAGTAAATAAATCCTCCCACACTTGTCATATTCTCTGGTTCTGATGCCCAAGATGCATCAGAGAAAGCGGTGAGAACGAGCCTCCCGGGTTCGACTCCATCCGCACCCTTTTGACGTCTTTGTGCCGCCGCGGAGTATTGCAGTCCAACCGTTGCTGTTTGGTCAAGGTACTTGGCCACTCTCTCTCCAGCTGCTACCTGCTCTTCATTGGGGCATTGGACAACCCTAGCCAGCTGCCCGGTAGCAAAGGTTGCATCCGGCCTTGTGTGAACGGCCGCATACATGAGGCTGCCCACCAAGGAGTAAAAACAACGCCTCTCCTCTTCACCAACACTTTCCTCCGCTGGCCCTTTCACACACTTGAACCCCGAGGGTAGAGGAGTAGCCACATGACCTTTATTCTTCCCAAAGTTTGCAGCCAAGGCCTCCAAGTACTTCTTTTGATGCACTCGCATCCACCGCTTCTCCACATCTCGCTCAATGTGAAGCCCAAGGTAGTAGTTGACGTCACCAAGGGTCTTGCACTTGAACTTCTCTTGAAGCTTCAGCATCATCTCCTTCACAAGGTCAGAGGAGGGTGAGAATACGAGGATGTCATCCACATAAACCACCATGAAGCTCCTCTGCTCCCCCTCGCCAAGCATGAACAACGATTGATCGACCGTTGAGGGAGTGAAGCCGATCGCCTCCAAGACTTCCCGCAGCTTGATGTATCATTGCCTAGGGGCTTGCTTGAGGCCATAGAGTGCTTTCTTCAGCTTCCACACTTAGCCGCCCCCATCATTGTACCCCTCTGGCTGCTCCATGAAGGTCTCTTCCTCCAAAAATCCGTTGAGGAAGGCCGTTACTATATCCATTTGCTTTACGACCCATCCTTTGATGGCCGCCGCGGCGAAGAGAGTTCGAAGGGTTGTACCCTTCACCACTGGAGTATATACTTCATTGTAGTCCTTCTTCTCCTGCTGCAGGTACCCCTTGGCTACAAGTCTACTCTTGTAGCGCTCAATGTTGCCGTCGGCATCGATCTTGCGCTTGAAAAGCCACTTGGAAGAAATCGCCTTACGCCCCGGAGGTAGGTTCACCAAGTCAAACGTGTCGTTCTCTATTATGCTCCCCATTTCTTTATCTGAGGCCTTCTTCCACTCCTTCCCATTGGGGCCCTCCCAAGCCTCCTTGGGATTTGTAGGCTCCTACGGCATCTCCACCGGAGAGAAGAAGGCAAAAGCGCACTCCTCGCTTTCATCGTCCCCATCATCGCCTAGCATGAGAGCTGAACCGGTCAAGGTTGAGTTGGCTGGTCTTCCAAGCCGGTCATAGCTCAACCTATTGCGGGGCTGAGTCTTCCTTCTCTCCCTTCCTTCATCCTCTGCTGCAGGGACTTGGATGCTCTCATGGTGTTGCTACAAATCTGGTCGGTTCCCGCGAGCACTTGTAGCACGAGGCGGAAGTGACGGTGCATGCTCATCACCTTGCTGCACCTCCTCCTCCTCTTCTCCCCCATTCATTTGAGGAGATTGCCTTGTGATGTGCTGCTTCTACTCAGCTCCAAGGGCAGCTCCACATTCTCCAAGCTAGTACTCTTCACCTCTCCAAGCCGCACACCAATCTTCGCTTGGTTCTCCGCCTTCCACTTGTACGGAAAGTTCTCCATGAACTTGCAATCTCTGCTCACCAAGAACTTCTTGGTAAATGGATCCCAAAGAAGCCATCCCTTGCTGTTTTGAGCCATGCCCAGGTGCACAGCCCATGTTGCCTTGGCATCAAGCTTGTTGTGCTGAAGTATCTTAGGCACAAGTGCCATGCACATGCACCCGAACACCCGAAGCATTTCCACATTTGATTTCCTTCCAATCCACTCCACATAGGGCATCAATTTGTCTTCTCCCACATGATTCAAGGCTCTGTTCTTGGCCACACAAGCATGTCGCACCACATCCGGCCAAAAGTAATTGGGTAGACCGGCTTCAATGAGAAGTCCCCGAGCCGTCTCCGTGAGTGTCCGATTCGCACGCTCGACGATGCCATTCATTGCAAGAGAGTAGGGCATGGTGAGTGAGTGCCTTATGCCCTGCTTTTTCAGCCAATTTGAGAACTCCTTGCTCAGGAACTCTCCCCCACAGTCAGTGCGAATCGCCTTCACAAGCCGGTCTTGTTGCCGCTCCAACATCTGCAACCAATCGTTCTTCACCGTTTCAGCTACATCACTCTTCTTGGGCAGCACATACACCCAAGTCATGCGAGTGTAGACATCCACTATAGTGAGGAATTACTCAGCTCCAGCAGCTCCAAGCTTCAAGGGGCCCACCACATCCATCACCACCTCATCAAGTGGTGCCTTCGCCGTTGTCTCCGAGCTATGGAACAGGTAGCGGGTGAACTTGGCTTGCATGCATGTTGGACAGCCAAGCACCTCATTGGGCTCCCCCTTGACACGTATCCCACTGACCATCTCTTGCTTAACTATCCGCTGCAAAATGGGCAATGCCACATGCCCCATTCGCCGATGCAAGGTCAACCAATCGCAATCTCCCGTAGTGGAAGTCGGGTTGGAGAAAGCGGCACTCGCAATTGTGCCCCACAAGCTCTCTCCTTTCTCCTTCACCATTGCTGCTTTGCTGATCTTAGGCTTCTCCTCCTCATTTCCACTACTTTTGGCTGCTGCACTACTCTCCTTGGGTTCACACGCCTTGCTGGTCTCCCAAAGATTGCACTCCTCTTGGTGTCACTTTGCTTTCCGTGATCACTGCCACCAACCGCTTCACTCTTGGTGATGACGCTTGCTGCCACCTGCCTCCCCTTAGGCATGGGGACCACTGGGATTTGCCACATCTCATTGTAGATGTCTCTGTTGTCATGAAGGTCCCAAAGCTTCCGCTCACCAAGCCTCGCGGTATAAGGTTTGGATCCCTTGGAAGATGTGTCCATGCCGGCCTTTTGCAAACGCCGCACGGAAATCAGGTTGGCTGCGAGGTTGGGCACCTAAAGCACGTTCTTGAGGCCCACCATCTTCCCATCAGCACCCTTGAACATGGCCTTGCCCATGCCTTTCACCTCTGCTCGCTGCCCCAAAGCCGATTTAACATGCTCGACCGGCAACGGTTCGAGTTCGGTGAGCAAGTCCGCACGATGTGTCATGCTATAGGTGGCTCCGCTATCGATCACCCAAAAGTCCAGAGAGTGAAGGGTGACCTTTCCCACAGTAGCTAGCTCTTCAAAGCCTTCCACGCCTCCTGCTGCAGCTGCCGCTTACGTGGAGACAAAGAAGAATTGGCTCGGGTATCGATCTTCACTCGGGCCTGTCTCGTAGTCTCCACCTTTCATGCTTGCCGCTTCGCTTCCACGACCACCACGACCTCCACAACATCTGCCTCTTCCTTCCCTTGCTCCTCTGCCCTCTTGGCCTTGAGAAGGGGTCTATCCATCAGGCAATCTATAGCAATCTCTTCACATGTGGCCGGTCTTGTGGCAAATGTGGCATTCGCCATCAAATCAACCGCGCCCACGCCCGTAGCCATTATTGTTGTTGTTGCTGCCATACCCTCCATTACCACGGCCTCCATTGAAGTTAATGCTGCCAAATCTAACTCTTTGCCTTCTACCCCATCCACAGCCATACCCACGGCCCGTGCCTGCAACTCCGGCACCATCGGGACCCGCCAATTCGCGACGGCGGAAATCTTCTTGTAAGATTTCCCGCTTCACATCTTCGAGCGAGAGGCGGGGCAGATCTCGATTTAGGTTGATGATGAGCGAGGACCATGAGTCTGGAAATAAGGCCAGCAGCTTGGTCTTCTTTTGAAGGTCACTGTAGTTCAGCTCAGCTCCTTCGAGCCGTGTTAACAAGTCGAAGAATTTCTGCACTCCTTCCTCCACTGGTTCACCTTCGTCAATTCGAAGTGCCGCCATTTGCCGCTCCAAAACCACAGCCACCGCCGTTGTTGCAGGAGCGTTTACACCCTTGAGAGCAGCCCATGCCTTTGGTCCCTTTGCTGGTTCACGCTGAAAAGGCTTGTTGTGACGGATTTGGCTGCTCCCCAACGCTTGCCCAAGTAGAAGATAACCTTGTGCGCTCTTCCGCACCCACGGGCTCTTCTCCGGGTCGTTCTCGGGGCGCTTCTCCGTTCCTTCCATCACCTCCAGCAGATCATAGTGGTCAAAGATGTTCTCCATCTTGAAGGACCACTGAGGAAAGTTGTCACTGTTGAACTTGTCAAGGCCAAACACTCTAGGCTCATCCCTAGAGGGGCCAAAGCTAGGTTGCACGGGAGCAATGGGTGGATCTTGGTGTTGGCCTTGTACTTGGGCATCTTCTCTGCCTCCAGCACCTCTGCCACCCCCTTCCCTAGATGTAGACATGGTCTAAATGCCTGCAAGGGGCTCTGATACCACTTGTTATAATCACAATAGGCTCAGATGTTCCTAAAATGAGAGATAGAGTGCACAGTCGGATTTCCGTCAGACGGCTTCAAATATTGATACCGATTTGATGTGTGCCTCAAACGGTGATTTGTAAATTGGATCTAGAGCGTGGTGCTTTCGCCTATCAGCAGCAAGTTGAATTATGAAATTCCATGAAGATTTGGTGACGCTATGGCGGGTTGACTAGCTGGAGGTATAGCAGCCACTATCGTCTTAGAAGTACTACCTTAGCAAGAAGAATCGAGATTGAGATGGTTCTCAGCCTCTACAAGCCTCAAGAGCCGAGGTCCAGGTTGGTGGTACACCACCACAGAGTCCCCAACCACGAAGGGACTCGAAACAAACTCAACAAGGGGCTGGAAGTAGTATTTCGATTTTCACTATATAAATATTTATCCACTTCCCTTGGGCTTGAAATCTTGAGCTCTTGGTCTTGATTCTGCAAGATAAATTCTTCTTGAAGTGATGAGGGCTTGCTGCACACACCTACAACGCGATGGACACTTCACACTCGACAAAATAGAAAAACACATGCGACATGCAAACGACGACTTGACATGCGAGTTGTGAAAACTCGCTAATGTCTTGACCGACACAGACCACGTTGTGATACACCATTCAAACACACACACAAGCCCTCGATAGCAATGACATAGACTCACAAGTCATTCCATGCCATGCATGCACACATATAAATAAGGACGACAAGCCAAGTGCAAGCCATAGGGTTGCACCAACATGTTCATGGCCGTTGCATATGCCCACCATCTGACGGGCACTGTGCTGGTCGTATATCTGTACAAGGTGGCGTTTGCATTGTATGGGGTGAGTGGGTATGCTGGGGTTTGCTACAATAAACGTCGTGGGTGCATCTGCATGGCGCCCACTTGGTTGGAGCGTGGTGCCTCAATGGAGGCTAGGCGGCGGGAGAGGGTTCTAGAGGAGATAGGTGTGCACTGGAAGGGAGGCGTGCACGGGCATGGTAAGACAAAGGGCGGGGTCGACATGGTGAGGGCAGGGATAGGCATGCAGGCCCAGTCAATGGCATGGCTAGGGCAGTGGTGGTGTGTCACGGGCTGCACAGGTTCGCTGCAGAGGCAGGGTCGGGCAGGGTCGGGCAAGTTCGGGCAGGGTCGGGCAGGTTCGGGCAGGGTCGGGCAGGTTCGGGCAGGGTCGGGCAGGTAGGCAGGGACGGGCAGGCAAGGGCAGGGACGGGCAGGCCAGGGTAGGGACGGGCAGTCAAGGGCAGGGATGGGCGGGGTGGCGCAGGGATGGGCGAGCAAGAGCATAGGGACGGGCAAGCAAGAGCATGGGGACGGGCAGGAAAGGGCTGGGACGGGCGAGCAAGGGCAGGGACTGGCAGGCAAGGGACGGGTAGGCAAGGGTAGTGACGGGCATGCAAGTGCAGGGACGGGCAGGCAAGGGCAGGGACGGGCGGGCAAGGGCAGGGACGGGCAGGCAAGGCAGGGACGGGTAGGTAAGGGCAGAGACGGGCAGGCAAGGGCAGGGACGGGCTGGCAAGGGCAGGGACGAGCAGGCAAGGGCAGGGACGGACAGGCAAGGGCAAGGACAGGCAGGCAAGGGCAGAGACGAGCAGGCAAGGGCAGGGACGGGCAGGCAAGGGCAGGGACAGGCAGGCAAGGGCAGGGATGGGCAGGCAAAGGCAGGGACGGGCGAGCAAGGGTAGGGACAGGCAGGCAAGGGCAGGGACGGGCATGCAAGGGCAGAGACAAGCAGGCAAGGGCAGGAACGGGCGGGCAAGGGTAGAGACGGGCAGGCAAGGGCACGGACAGGCGGGCAAGGGTAAAGACGGGCAGGCAAGGACAGGGACAGTTCACTGGATCGGCATGGAGAAGGATTAGGGAACACCATATCTTCCCCCTTGGGCTGAGCGCCTTGTGCAGTGTTGTGTTAGATGCGTGCGAATTGGAGGCTCCTTTCTTTGTCTTATCCCGTCCCCCATCGGCCCCCCTTCTATTTTAAAATGGGTTATTGCCTTGTGTTTGCAAGCAGAGTACCCTGTGCGCCACTGGAAGAAGGGCGCAGCTGGCTTTGCTGAAGAATGAGGTGCCGAATGAGAACAACATGGCCAGGGAGAGGAGGATTGTGCAGAACTGGATGCGGCTGGCGATCATGAGGTGGGGGGGGTGCTGCGGATGGGCCAAAGTGGCATGAGGATGTGTAGGCCTATACCTTCAGCGAACGGAACAAGTACAAGATTTTTATCAAGTTCCAACCACCTGCCGAACCTGTCGGAGGAGTACATTAGGGAGGAGGTAGAGCCCCCTCTGCCTGGCCAGTGCCGCGCCGCCGCCCCTGCTGCCTGCTGTAACGATGGTGAAGAGGGGGAAATTTAGCTGCCACAAGTCGTGGGGCAATAGGCGCTGAGGCATCTCGCGGAGTGGGTGTGGGAGGCTGACTCGTAGGTTGGGGTTTCGGGGCATGGGGGAGAGGCGGTTACAGATGGGGGGGTGGTAGAGGGAGTTGTAGGTGGAGGGTAGAAATACGGGAGGTCTGCCGGAGGAGGGGCAGCTGCGGCAGTGGGGGAACGGCGCAAGACAGCAGGTGCTCCTGATGCAGCGTAGGGGCCAGTAGAAGCCTCGTTCCCTAAGGGGCTGGTGATGGGATGGTGTTGGGTAGAGCGGCAGGCGGTGGTGGGTTGCTGGGGAGGTGTGTCGCCGTGTGGAAGTGGTGATGGGAGCAGGGGGTGGGGAGGGGTAGGTGATTGTGGAGGCTTTCGAGGAGGTCGGAGGGGCAAGTCAGACAACAGCGGAGAGGAAACAAGGGAGCGGAAGGGGGGGGGGGGGGGGGGGGGTGGGGGGGGTTGGGGGGCGGACGTGGGTTAGACCGGGGAGCGGAGGGCATTTGGGGAGGTATTGGAGGGGGTGGTGCAGAGAATGGAGATGTAGGAGGAGGTGCAGGTTCGGCCCAGGGGGTTGACATTGACAGCGGTGGGAGATGTTGGGGATGGGGGGACATGTGGCGGAGGCATGCCTGGCTGCATGGGCGAAGCTATGGGTTGCTGTATGCAAGGTGGCATGGAGGGTGGAGGAGATATGGGGAGGAGGCAGTGAGCAAGGATGAATTATCATGCCCGCATGGACCTTGTGGCGACGCATGGTTGTGGGAGTGGTGTTGTTTTATTTGTATGGGGGAGAACGCGTTTCGCCTTGGATTTTTTTGGGACGTCATTTGCAATCTCCTTAGTCTCCGGAGCAGTCCAAGTTTCACCTTTGCTCAGTAGCTCTTGAGAAATGAAGGGTGTGGTCTTTCTTTGGAAGCGAGGCACTGCAGAAGCGAGAATTCGAATCGCGACTAGAGAATTGGACAAGTGGAATCGCGATTCCGTGCATACGAAACCATTCGATTGGGTTCCATCTTGGAATGTGCTGTAGCGGATGGGCGACCAAGGCTGCTACCATTTTGAAATACCAAGATGACGAATCCGCGCATGATGTTACCACTATGGGAAACACGCTAATGTTTAATTTACTCAATCGAAAGAAACGCGCACATAGGAATTTATCTCTCAAAAATTAGTGCTAACATGATAAGCATGTGGAATATAACTCACAAACAGACATCTATATTCATTCGGAGGTCAAGAAGATAGAAAAGAGTACGATCATATCCCAGATATTGTTCAAGTATACTCGACAGAGTTAAACTAATGCATTCATGATATTACACTTATACTGTAATAGTCGCGCGATACCTCATATGGAAGGACGCGCGTGATGACGTCAACAATTGCGAATCAATGCGTAAACAGTAGGTTCGCGCGTATATTCCTCCAAAGGGTCACGCCACTCTCAGTCACACGAACAAACACTCATGTTACGCGAATAGTCGCGATACACTATGAACAGGTGCTTCCTAGACTGTAAATATGCCTGTATTACTTATTATTATTATCCTTGTCATTTCTTACATTTCTAATACAATGTGTAAAATCTTATATTGAATTTTACTCGTGGTTCCACCAACACTAGATCTTGGCCACCCTAAACAGGTGGTTCATTTCAACAGATATAAGGAACTAGGGGATTACAGGGATTATAGTGAGATTTTGCAGGGTGCATTTAATCAAATAAAAATGGTATGGCATGGGTCGAAATAAACGAAGACAGAGAAATTTGAAATATGGCATGAAATTGTAGCACATGGAATTTCTGACATGTGGCTTCGTTCTTTAGCGGAGCTTTCCAGAGTAGCCAGGCAACTTCTGCATTCTTCTGCAGTTTCTAGCCCAAATTGCCAGCCATCGCAAGTTGCTCTGCTGACAAACGAGGCATTCCGGAGCACAGCCTGCCCTAGAGAGCTGGAAAATCCGAGAGATTCTGATTTCCAATCAGAGTCCTACAAAAACTAGAGAGAATTCGAAATTTGGCAACTCACTCAGATTTGCGCTGATTCACGCATGAAATCGGTGGGGGTGTGTACTGGAATTAGATTTTCAAAAAATGGGCGCGTTAGATTGAATAATGCAGATTTGGCACTCTACCCAGATAAACGCACCATACTGCGAAATAGCTAGTAGGGCATATATCCGGGGGATGACGGTAATCGTTTTCATACACCTTGAGCCTGACAGAGGAGCACAACTTTTCAGGGTGCTGGTAGACAAAAACGCGCAGGGGTTTCGCACGGCATCGTCACGGGCATATGGGCCTTTTGCATGCGCATATTTTGGCGAGCCATTTTCACATAGTTACCCTGTGTTAAGTTTCGGCGATTTCAAGCGAGAGTGAGTTTCTCTGGTGTAGCACCAGAGTGGTGGTTGGCGGGTGAGATGTTTGAGTGAGTTTCTCTGGTTTGGTTTTGATCCCTTTTATACTAAGTGAAATTTGGCGAGGGTTTGGAGTCGCATTTCAGTTCCAAATATTAGGGGCGTGTTCTAAAGTTTTCTTACATTACGAATTGAAGGTTCGTATCGCAACAATAACTGCTGCGTGGATTGTGGGAATTTGTTTTACGAGTCTGTTCCTAGGTTAGCTGTCGGATGTTGAGAACGACCCCTGGCATCGGAGCATCGCGACTCCATTTCGCTGCCATGTCAGCTTTCGGTTTCATGCGGCGATACTCAAGCCACAAACAAACCCAACGAGGCGTACGCACCTTTGCGAGCTCAACGAAAGGCTCGCTGAGCTTCGCCGGAGCGCTATTCCGAGCGCGGCTGGAAGTTTGTGGCGAAAACAGTTGGGGCGTATATCTTTTGTCTTGTGTTGCATGTTTGTCACCGCTGTCATGATGACACTGCACTGCTGGATTCTGTTCACGGCCCACGTTGAGTGGACCGTTGCCCGTGTGTCCATGCTGATGGGCGGTGGTTTCTGATTGGGCCACGTATTGCGCTGGGCCTCCGGTGTGCTCCAGGTGTATTTGAAGTGCATTGTTTATTGTAAAGATATTTATGCCATCTTCCATTCTCAACCGGGTCAACGAGTGCCTCTCCGAGTCATCACGGGTGCGGACTCGGATGTGTCGCGCCAGCCGTGCGTGCGGGCCAAATCTGGTTATGGAAATGCACAGCTGGCATCAAACCTCCCTAGACATGGAGGAGCCCCCTTCCCACATTGTCAAAATCTTGATTCATGAGTTCGACTTTCGCAAGCCAGGGTGGCGGTAGCCTGGTTACACTTTCGTGAATTAGAAGCTTGTCGCAAGGACATCAAGGCAAGGAAGGGGGTGTAGGAAGAGGCCAACCCCCTCTCGCCCCTCCATTCGTCTCAATGCCATTCTCGCACCCCTAGTTTTTTTCAGCTCGTTTTCATTTTTCCCAGCTCGTTTCCACTGAGTTCTTGTTTCTTTCAACGCACCTGTCTCGCCCTTCCACTGTAACGACCAGACCTCTTAAATCGGCCACTCTCCTCGCTTGCAAGCGTCTTCTTAGTATGCTCGCATCTCGTGGCTCTGATTCGTGAAACCCTAAAAAACACGGAATTTCGTGGGTTTTCAGGGAAAGGCGAAAGTGAAGTTTTCCCAACCAGTCGGGGAATTGAAGCAGTAGACTCAACGCCCAAATTTTGCATTCGCGTGCAAAGGAAGCGGCGACACTGCCACGCCCAATTTGAAGAGGGTCGCCGTGACCGTCGGTCATGATGGAGCGCGCGCTCGGCGCGCTGCTGCTTTTGATGTGTCTCGCGGTCTCACAAGTCCAGTGTGCCGTTACCCTTGCCTTGTCCCAAGGTATGCCACTCATTCTTCGAACGGAGGTCACGCTGTCACAGCACACAGCACTGCTGGCACGCAGGCACGGTCAGAACTCGTACCGATGCTTGCACCCCCGAGATGTGCCCTTCTTCATCCACACACCTTCTGCACCACTGTGCCCTTCGACCGTCACCCCTTGCCTCGCGGATCATGCAGTAATGGGAAGGCAACATGGTGGTCTTGTGATTAAAGTATAGAACACACCCCTATGTAACAAGATGCATGGAAATTCTCAGAAGGATAGCTACTAGGCATGGCATGGGGACTGTTTTATAGAGAAGCCTAGATCTATCCGAACTAGACACCTGTTAGCCTAGGGTCCTCTGTCCTATCTCTGCTGGAAGAAATGTCCAGCAGAGCATAGCATCATGGCGCTGTGCCAAGCTGCTTTATGGATACGCGAGTCCCTAAGTCCTGGCGGCATGGCGTGGGAAGTGGGCGATTCGTGCTGAGTCGGATTCAATGACAGGGCGGACGTGTCGTGTCACAAGGCGTGCTACAGGGGGCTGGCCCATCTCCCGTTTTCGCGCTGCTCTAGTCCCCTTCCTCCCATTTTCTTCTGCTGGCGGAAGTGTCTTTGTGAGCCTTCACAAGGCGTGGAGCATGGCGATTCATGGGTGGGATGGAGTACATCTTAAAGCTTCCTATTATTGAGTATGGGCCATGGT
This sequence comes from Closterium sp. NIES-67, assembly GCA_027943415.1. Classification (NCBI taxonomy): domain Eukaryota; kingdom Viridiplantae; phylum Streptophyta; class Zygnematophyceae; order Desmidiales; family Closteriaceae; genus Closterium; species Closterium sp. NIES-67. The sequence continues at coordinate 7,762 of BQMB01002313.1, read as the reverse complement.
AAGGGTGAAAGGAGGCCAGAGAGCAGAACAGGTTGGGTCTAAAGTAGCACCAGAGGAGGGAGTACGTTGGTTCAAACAAACACTAGATTCAGTCCTGCTCTCGGCCAAGAACCACCCGGATTTTGGCCGAAGTTCGACCACTTAGCTACACCAAATTTGGCCCAATTTTCTGGACTGGTATCGGTCCAAATTTGGTGGCATGGTCCTAGCTTGGCCCAACTTTGGACCAAACTAACAGGCCTTGTTTTGTGATGTACGATGACAGGAGGCCGAGTCTTTTTTCCTCTGCTCCCACCCCTGACTTCTTTCCCTCCTCTTCCTCCTGCCCCCAGAGCAAGTTCTCTTGGGCGGTCAGGAACGACACTTGATGGCTGGGAGGTTGCACGAGAGGGGTATCCACCTCCCAGGTTCCCTCTATAATGATCCCTGTCCCTATTCACCTTGTGTCTGCCCCCAGCGCAAGTCCTGCTGGACTGTCAGAAGGCGTGGGGCACGGCGTTTGATGCCTGGGAGATTGGCGGGGACTGCAACCGCGCAAGCTATGTCATGTGCGACTCTAAGGGCATGATAACAACCATGTGAGTGACCCCTTGAGCATGCCTTCCTTCTTCCCTCTTCTTCAGTCGCGCCCTCTTACCCGCTCTCCATCTATTTCCCCCTCCCTCCTTCCCTCTCACCTCCCTCTCTCCCTCTCCTTTATGCCATCTTCACCCCCTGCAATCTCGTCTCTGGCATCTGGACGCATTTCTGTTGTGGAACGCATGGAACCAAGGCATGAGCAAAACCGGGTATTTACCCGACCCGACCCGGTTTTGCTATACCCGACTTCGGGTCGGGTATTTTCGGGTCGGGTACGGGTCGGGTAACATGCCCAGGACCAATACCCGGACCCGGGATTTGGGGGCGGGTAATTTAATACCCGCCTGGCGGGTCCGGGTATACCCGACCCGGTTTCCTTGAAAAGCGGGTAGTATTACCCGCGTTTTTCTACCCTGTTGGGCTACTAAGACTACGACCTAGATGGTGCTTCAAAAAACGTGAGCTGCGGGAGGGAGTATGAGGTGTGCCAAATCTTTAACAGTTCTGGTGTGGTGAGTGGGTCGTGAGTGGGGCCTGAGTGGGGAGTTGGTTGGGTTTTCTAGTTGGAATGGGGTTGTGTGCGGTTTCTGGGGGTTTGATTCTTTGACCCCCAGAGTCAATTGGTTGGAACTCCAACCAATGTGGTGCTGTGCGGTTGGCTGGATTCAGGTTGGGTTGCAAATTCGATTGGGGAAATTCGATTGGTTTGACTTCCAACCAATTCCCCCCAATTCAACCACTTTGAATGCATCTGTATCTACAAAACCCAACCCCTGCCAATCTACAATGCTCTAAGTGACCTAGCAGCTCACGTAACCTAGAAAATTTGATGAAATTTCTCTACCAGCGCGACTAATGTCTCGCTGGTTCCGTCGGGTAGACCGCTACCCGATTTCGGGTCGGGTACCCGCTACCCGACGCGTCGGGTAGCATTTCGGGTAGCGGGTATTGATACCCGCCCCGGGTAACCCGGACCCGACCCGCCGGGTAATTTTCAGGATTTCCGATACCCGACCCGCCCTAAAAAGCGGGTCCGGGTACCGGGTACCCGACCCGGGCGGGTAGTTTGCTCAACCCTAATGGAACCCCTGAGGGAATCTTTTAGAGAGAGGGAATCCATGCGTTTACAGGGAACCCATGGAACTCGCTCTCTCTCTCTCAAGCGGTCCTTTGTATTCATTAGGAACCTGTGTACAGAGCTAGGCAAGTGGGTCAGGGGCGGGCATGCAACCGAAAAACCTCTCTCCCTCCCCCAGCTAGCCTACGTGGCGTCCCCGTGGACTCCAAAATGACAAAGCAGTCCCCAAGGGACATGCCATCGTCCGGTGCCCCGAGGACAGGCCTCTCGAGCGGGGTGGCTTCATTCACCTTGCCGAGATATGAGAGGGCCTGTCTGCGCTGGAGGGTGACCGACCACCACTGCCGAAACTGGTTGAGCAGCTTCGCAGCCTGGTACGAGGTCGGATTCGCGTTGAAGAGGCGGCGGGCGCCAGTATGGGCCAAAAGCTGTAGGAAAGCGGGCACCTCGTCGCAGGGGCACCTGTAGGTCTCCACGGCGAGGGGGAAGAAACCGACGTACGGCGCGCGGTTGCGATAGTGGTCTATCTTCTTGTCTGCTTGCTCCCGCGTCATGTACCCCCTCCCTTTCCGTGCCTGGGGTCGCGGCTGCTGACCGGGTCGGTGACGGTGACGTCACAGATCCACACAGCGCCCGAGTCTCGGTCTCGGATTGCCAGGTCGGCAGTCTGATCGCCGATTGGGGTATAAGTGGCCGTTTCTTTCTCGACGATGAACTATGCATCTCGTGCCATGCGGGTGCACTCGTCCCGAAGAGCATTATGCGTATTAGTGCGCCCGTGCCCTGTCCCACAGCGGAGCAGGTGGTTCGGAAGACGCGGGTCGGGATTTCTACCCGCTTGGCGCAATTACAGACCCTTGGGACCGGGAGGGGAGGCCCAGGCGGAAGGCGAGGGCGATCACGAAGTGCGGGGGTGCGAGCCGGAGGGAGGGGAATAGGGGGATGGCTAGGAGCCAGTCCCCCGCGCCATACCCCGTGAGGGAGAGAAGGCGCTGTGTATGGCCACTGTTGGGGTTACGCGCCATGCTGCAACTGGTTTCCACCTGGTCGGCATAGCGGGCTGCCTGGACCTCCAGAGACAGGCGGTGCTGCAAGGGTACATCCGACGCCTCGACGCGTTCCGACTGCAGGAGCTCAAGGGCACGAGGTGGCAGCATCGCTTCACACTCCGTCAGCCAGGTATGAAGGGTGGTGGGGCTGGAGAACGGAGGCGCCAAGGGCCGAAAGGCTTTTGTCAGAGGACTAGCAGCTGCGGTGGGCAGAGAGGCGAGGAGGGCGTGGGCGCGGGTGGTGCTGGTCAGGAAGGAGTGCGGGCCTTCAACCGCGGGGTCCGTGAGGCCAAGGCCTCCTAGTGAGGGCGGTAATGAAGCTTGGGCCCAGGTGCGGAGCTGTTCAGTTTCCCCTCGGGGCGTCTGCAGGCCACTTGCCCGCAGGAGCGTGTAGAAGAGGTCCTGCCCCCACCTGGACCACTCGGCTGTCGGGAGCAGATTCACGGGTGTCGTGCGCACGAGGTATGAGACTCGGCGAGAGATGCACCGGTGGAGCAGTAACGACACAATTTGCGGGTCCATGGTGGCTAGGATAGGTAAGGGAGACGCCATGGAGGCAAGCTGGGCCTGAAGGAAGGCCGCGGCCCCCTCCGGGGGGGCGATATGGCTGCCGAGTACCTGAAGGCCGTCCGTGCGGAAGGGAATCTCCGGCGGCAGCAGGTGCGGCGCCGGTCGTGTCGCCGACCAGGCGGCGCACTTGTCGGGGTTGTGGGTTAGGCCAAGGTCGGCGAGGGCGGCTGTGAAGTGTGTAAAAGCGGAGGTGCAGTCGGCTGGGTCGCCTAGGAAAGAGATGTCATCGGCGTAGGCGAGGCAGAGGACAGAGGGGTGGGCGTCCGCTGTGGATCGGAGGGCGGGGTGGATAGCCGCAGCGAAGAGTAATGGTCCGAGCTGGTCCCCCTGGCGGACTCCGCGCTCACTGAGGAGCGGAGGGCTATCAAACCCCGCGTCGAGGAGTAAGCGTGATGGTTGGCCGTAGGAGAATTTGACGAACGGCAGGAGGTGTCGGAGAGATGTGCCAACGAGTCCCGCCACGATCGCCCTGCGATCAACGCTGTTGAACGCGTTGGCGAGATCAACCTGGACGATCAGCGACTCAGGGAGTTCTGAGGCAAAAGCGCGAGCGCCGTGAATAATGGCTTCGCCCCCTCCCGTGACGGCCACCCCGAATTGGAGGGGGAGGAAGTGGTTGCGGGCGGACTCGGCTGAGGAGTAGAGGGCCGCTTTGCCTGCCAACCGGTATATTGTTTCACTGATGGCGATGGGACGTGTGCCTCCTCCGGGTTAAGTTAGAGCAAGGAGGGCAGGAGGCGGTGAGGAGATCGGCAACATCCGCTGGTAAGTCACCCTTAAGCATGTGGTTAATGAGGGAGTGAAGTGTGGGTGGCGACCGCGGGGCTAGCGAGAGCTGCGTCGCAAAGGTGTTCGAATGTCGTGCCCGAGGGTCCTGCGCCAACACCGTTTTCGCAGGTACGTAGTAACCTGTCGAAGTTTTCGCGTGGGATTTGGACCGCGTCGCCAATGTCCTCCTCTGAGGGCCACGTAATGGACGCGGTCAACGCTGGTGGGTGTTTGGATTTCAAAGCGTTGAGGGGTCTCGGTGGTTGACTCCTGGACAGGCGACGACTCCAGCGCCAGCAGGGCACGCCGGAGGCTGCCACGTCGTGCGAGGCCCTCCGCTCGAGATATTTTGCCAACGGTGTCTGGGGTATGACGCGGCGGCGGGGGGGCTGTGGATCGAATCGACTGCTGCCTGGTAAAGTTCCTGCCATTCGCCGCGCATGAACTGCTTCAAGCGATCTCCACGTGGGTCCAGTTTGGTCGTTTCGGGGAGGCGAGGCGAAGTGTCAGTCGTGGGGTCAGAAAGAGAAGCGCTAACCAGCCAGGGAGGACCAATTTTCGCCGAGGTGTAGCAGGGGCGTCAGTAACGCCAGAGCGAAAAGGGGGCGAAGTCTGGGGGGCAGTTTGCGGGATAATGGGGGCTGGCGACTGTCGCAAAGCAGGGACATGTCCCAGCTGGCTACCTCGGCGAATCTGGATTTGTCGATTGCCAGTTCTTGTGGCGAGAAAGTTCGCTGCGTTTGGCTATGAGGCGTCCAGCGCCCCACGGATATTTTGCCCTGGGGTTGGCAGACCTCCCTGAGATCTGGGGCCCCTATTCCCGCTTGTTCGTCTTTCAGATCTCCTCGTCCGCTCCTCAGGTTCAGCTTCCTCCTCCGAATCGTCAGTAGAGGAAACGGACTGCTCATCAGGAATATAAGTCTGGTCCCTTCGCTCTTCTTCCTCAGTTCCTCTCCTCCTTTCCTGTTCCCTTGAAGCCCGCAAAGCCGCCTGCTGGTAGCCATTGGCTGGTCCACCGTCGCTCACCCGTCCCTTGCGCCCGCGGCCTCGCCTAGCCGCTCCGTGTGCACGCTGCCCGCCCCCACGGGCCGCAGGAGACCTCCCTGCCGAGTCTCTCGCCGCCCGGTTCATCGCCCGTGATCTGGGCGTCGAGTTGCGCGGGTCTTCCAACGCCGCGGCCGCGCCCATCACGAGCGGCGATGGAGCAGGCGCAAGCCACCGCCCCTGATGTCCGCCCGCGTCGTGAGCGATCGGCCGGCCCTGAGAGCTCAGGGGAGAGCGTCTCCCCACCCCAAGGTCCAGCGAAACCGCCGGCTGATCGCTCGGACATGCGTTGGGAGCGCAGTCTCCTCGCCCTTGCGGCAGACCACCATGCGTCGCCCGACCAGGCAGGGAGTCGCACATCAACCCCACCACGTCGCGAAAACCGGTCGAAGACCCCGTCACCCGGCCGCGGTTCTGCTCCCCTGGCGTTGGCGCTGCCCCGCCAGGCGGTGTCGCGTCCCCCATCGCCGATCCGTCAGCCGCAACCGTTGCGGGGGGGGAGCCTCCCCGTCAGCGCGCCGGTCCACAAGAGTCGCCTCGACGGCGTCCTCAGGCGACGATACACCCCGCACAGCCGCCTCGCCGCGCGGATGGGCGTGACCATGGCGGGCAACGGCGGGGTTGGCGTGGTGGGAAAGCTCACCGCGGGGCAAGCGGGCGCGAGGCCGCCGCCTGCAGCAAACCCTTGCTCAGCATACCGCCGTGCTGGAGAGCTTGTGTGCCCACATGCAGGGGGCTCCAGCGATGCGCCAGCCTGCTGCTGCCCCCCTGCTGAAACGCGCGTCCAGCCTCCAACTGCGGCGCTGGCGGATCCTGCGCCATGTCCGACGGCGTACCCCTGGCCTCTCCTAGGCGCTGCGCCGAATTTCCCTCTCCGGCCTCCTCCCCCTGCTGCGCCAAATCCCCGTTCCGCCTACCAGTTGCCGGTTCCGCCCGGGCGCCCCCCGTCCCTGTCCGAGCCAACCTTGCCATCCTGGCAACCGCCTCCGCTCCTGTCGACCGCCCCAGAGTGGCTGGAGCCACAGCAGCCGCCCCTTCCATCGATGTTCTCAGGCCCGGGTGCCTATGGTCCGTTCGTCCCTCCGCGTCAACGGCTCCCCTCGCCGACTGGAGTTGATGCGGGGGCAGCGTCAGCGGAGATGGGGGGGCGGAGTCCTCTGGTGAGGGCTCCCCTCCTGGACATGGCTCCGGTGGCCAGCGTCGGACTGGCGGGGTGCGGATTCCGCCCAGGGTCCGGGTCGACCGTCTTCGGCGCGTGGAGAGGATGGTGGCGATTCCAGCCGCCACGCTCCGCCGCTGTGGGGACTTGGGGACGGCTACGGGGAAGGTGGCGGGGATGCTCGCCGTAGCGCACTCTGCACTGCGTGGCACGGGGAATCCGTGGACGCTTCCCCACATGTCCCTCCAGAACTGCTCCGACGCATCAGATGATCTGATGGTTCTTTTTGGGCGTGTGCTGCCAGCGCCCTCCCCGGGAAGCGGCATGGACCGCGGGGTTGTCGTAGCAATGAAAGCAGTTGCGGGGAGCCTACATTCCGCATCAACCGTAGATCATGTTGGCGCCTCCGTGTTAGTGCTGCGATGCGTGGAGCGGCTGCTGGCAGGTTTGCTGGCGACGGCAGGAGAGGAGGGCGACGAGTGATCGGCACCCTCCGTTGATAAGTGCGTGGAGGCGACCCTCTGTCGAGCGTGAGGGCTCCAGTGAGCTGTATCAGAGACTCCATTGGGAGTTATCTGTTCAAGTGTCCTTCAGGTCCAAGTCTAAAGTTGGAGGGGCTCCATCACGCATGCCTTGTACTTGCTGCGTTATATTGAATCCTGGACTTGCCACCCCCTCACGCGCGGCCGAAGGCCGCCGACGCGAGCCGCCACCAAGGGTAGGAGAAAGAATAACTGAAAACTAAACAAGGAAAATGAGGCAGGGAGAGGCCTTAAATAGAGAGGAAAGGACTCAGGGTCTCTCTCTCTCGCTCTCTCTCTCTCCTCTCGCTGCCGCCAACAAGGGTAGGAGAAAGAATAACTGAAAACTAAACAAGGAAAATGAGGCAGGGAGAGGCCTTAAATAGAGAGGAAAGGACTCAGGGTCTCTCTCTCTCAAGCGGTCCTTGTATTGAATGAGAACGTTGTACAGACTAAACATGCGGGCAAAAACTTCAAACCTATCAAAGGTGCGTGCATGCTGGGGGAGGGCAGCCGGACTACTGGAGCTCCCCGAGGGGCTCTGCTATGGCAAAACAGTCCCCTAGGCCCATGGTGGCGTCAGGGGTACCCACGGGGGGTACTCTGCCGGGGCAGCCTCGTTGACCTTCCCAAGGTAGGCCAGGGCCTGTGCCCGCTGGAGCGTGACGGACCAGCGCTGGCGGAACTGATGCAGCAGCTTCGCTGCCTGGTAGGAGCTCGGGTCCGCGTTGAAAAGCCGCCTTGCCCCTGTGTCCGCCAGGAGCTTCAGAAAGCTGGGAACCTCGGCACAGGGGCAGCCATAGGTCTCCACGGCCAAGGGGAAGAAACCAACATAAGGTGCGCGGTTACGGTAGTGATCAATCTTCTTATCGGCCTGCTCCCGGGCCATATATCCCCGCCCCTTGCGTGCGTGCGGGTCCGGGTGCTGATGGGGTCCGTGACAGTGACGTCACAGATCCAGACGGCACCAGAGTCTCTGTCGCGCATGGCTAGG